>JAQGBU010000091.1:0-69826 GCA_034698605.1 Isotoma decorata
TGGAAGGAGCAACACTTCTTTAACCCGTGTGGATCAGCCATGCATTGTATCCCTGAAAAATCTAAAAAATAGGGCCAGGTGGTAATACCCCTAAAAAGCATCCCTAGAATTTTCAGGGATGGTTCAGGGCCAAGTGGGGCTGGCCTTAAAATAATATTCTTCATGAGATCTTAGAAGCTATTCTTTTTGTTAGGGATGAAAAATTTTGAAATCAGAAGTTGATAGAATAGAAGTAGTTGGGTTATTGGGAGATTTTCATGAAGTAAAAACTGAAACGAAAATTTTCAAAAAAAGATGAAAAAGTATTTCAATTTCAAGGGCTTTCTGATGTATAATATTTTGCAACTTTAAGGCTAGAGCTTTGCACAGTGACTACTTATTTTCTGATCTAAAAATAATCCAATTTCATTTCGCATTTAGATGATGAAAATAATAATAATAACAATAATAATAATAATCATATTATGATGATAAATGGAAAGCTGACAGTATTAAATCTTGAGTCTTTGTAGAATATGTGTATGGTATTAGGTATTATTATGAGCATGGCATTTCATTCCATCTTGAATCCTCTTTGTGTGGTAAATCCCCTTTCATTGCTCAGCTATTCATCAAACATATTAATTTTAATGTCATCATTCTCATCCTGTCTCTTTTATTTCCATAAGAATGGACAGATGATTTTAGCTTTAATCCTTTTCGTCCTCCTGCTGAGTCTTCTAGTTCTAGGTCTTTTCTGAAATGATCTTCTTAATGTGCTGAGATAGCTGTGGAATGTGCATTCTCCATCGTTTTTGCATTGATAGAACAAGAGATTCACGAATTTATGCAAGTGAGCTGTTTTAAAAACTTAAATAGAGTATTTACTAAATGAAGACTAATTAATTAGTTTGACGAAGATAGTGAATTCAAAAAAGAAAAATTAGATGCAATGGGTACGATTTAAAAATTTAAACGGAAACCACAATTAAAATTGCCTTTAATTGTCATAAAACATTAAGAAAGTACTTAAAATCACCAAAACTGTCGAAACTGTTTAATAGTGAGGGATAACTTGCAAAATAATTCAAATTCGAATCAACTGAAACTATTTTATATAATTCTTGTAACTACTGCACAATCCCCCATTGAAGAATCATCTGAAGATTGATTCAAATGAACCCTTTAATGTGTGAGGGATTGAGGATTTCACTCTTTAAGCAGGAAGTGTCTGCCGTATCTGTAGCTCTTTTAGCTAGAGCCCTCGCTTTCAAGTTAAAGACTTACCCTAACTTACCAACCAAGAACTTTGAATTCTAAAAGACTTTAAAGTAGACCAAGTCAAACCACAACTCTTGTTGTATTTCCGTCAACTTCCTTATACCCTTTACTTTCAAAGGGCAGAAAAGTTAACGCCGGATTAAAGAAAAAGTATTAAAAAAAGAGCAAAACTTATTGAAACTCATCAAAGCTTAACTTTCAAAAGTCAAAAGACAGGATAACGAAGAGCAGAAATGTAAAATGAAAATTGGAAAATGAAGGAAGTTGCTTTTTGGAACTGAAGTGTAACGAGTAATGACAAAACCCTTGACTCGTGGTTTTATCATAAATTCTCACTCTCACAAATACAATGATAGAAGTATAGTAGTAGTCAAAGTCAGTGTAAATTTGCCTTGAGCACACATTATCCCTGATGAGGTAATACTATTTTACTAAGCTGTATATTTATATAGCTTTTCATCATTAAGAAACTGATAGTGATACTAAATGGAACATGCACACGAGAGCCATTATGAAACAAGAAATGAAATTACCTAAGGGCCAGACACTTTTTCAATTTGTACTCTTCTTGTAAACCATCCGTGGACAAAATTGTCTATCACTATCACTCATTCCTTCCACGCCATACAATCCCTTACATTCTATTTCATCCAAATCTACCGACTTCTTAAAAGCTACTGAGCCTTTTATCCCTGTCCAAAGTCAAAGTGGAAGAAACTGTGTAAGAAGAGGTAATATAACTAATGAGTCAAACACATGGAAGGCATTATGTACATCATATATTACAACCTAAACGGCTGTCTTATCGTGTTATTATAAACGCTATTACATCAACTCTCAGCTCATTTTCTTTGATGACTAAAACACCCTTATTCTATAATGTTTTAAGTATAGGTGTAAAATATCCTGTACCCATTTACATATGCATATTTGTGATACTTAGATACTTGTATAAAAATATTTTAGCTGGAATATACACACGTCAGGTGTTTCCACTTTAGGAATTGAAATGGGCTGGAAGAAAATTTGAGGTTTAAAGGGCTGAAATGAAAGGTGAGAAGAGAAGCAAACGGATACAGATTTTTTAGTTTGAAGTTTTAAACACCATACCAATCCAATAGCAAGTATCTTGTGTAAAGTCATCATCATCATGTAATTTCATAGGACCGGAGACATGCATTTAAATTTATTCATCTGCAATGGAAAGAGTCAGCCGAAAGTTTCATTTTCTTTAGAAAAAAGCAAACAAGTGACAGTTTTGACACATTTCAGTGTGAAGTGTAGCACTCTCTCGTATTCGCAGGATTTTTTTTTGCTTTAGTAGCACATCAATCTAAAAACAGCAACTTGATTCGAATGTAATTTTGTATTTAATGAATTTTCTTAAGTAAAGAAGCTTAGGGATTTCCAAAACTGTTTTTACTGAAACTCAAACTCATATTTCATCTCTAGGCACATATGTATTCATGTTAATTCAGTTTTACAAACTGCAAAAAATTTAGTTTTATTTTGTGAATCGAAACGAAATAAGGATTTTTTCTCATGCCTAAGTGAAACTTTAATCTAGACTGGATAATCTTGCTTGGATTAAATAATTCTTTAACTGTAGACAAGATTAAAATTCAATTGGAAGCTGAGCAGATTGAATTTTTATTCTTTGAAAATAAACGTCGGTAGAATTTCTTTGAGTCTCAAGTTATCATGTTGATCATGAGCACCACCCTTTTTAAACACTACCACATCCTCTTTTGAGATCACTAAAATGTGACATTCGTTTGAATTCTATTTGTATTAATTTATCATTTATCAAACTCACATTTCAAACCTAAACTTTAGAGGAGTAATGAGATATAATGTTGTATTGTGTATAGATTATGCGGGATGCAATGTGCTATACCCACCGATTGTCTTTATTTAATCGTATTCATTTCATCGTCGTTAACAAGAATTCAAAAGAGACTTGAAGGGCTTTGCTTCAGTGGCTGGCAGGGAAATTGTAACTGGCTTTGCTACAATGAGTGGATGTTGCACTTAAGCACGTTTAAAATGCCGACAGAAGAGGCGAAAAACCTTTGAAAGATAAGGTAGCCCTTACAACTCAGCCTGTAAAAAGTAGAATGCTGATTTAGCAATTTATAATTAAATTCCGAGGACTCAGAAACAAACTTAAATTATTGAAACCACACTACATCAAATTCCCTAAATTTTGATCAAATCTTACAAAAATCTAAAATTCATCTAAATTTTGAATATTTTAATCCCTTAATCTTCAAAGTTAGCTTCGAACACCTTGTAAATATTGAAAGTGCTGGAGTTCACATGAAAGTCAAACTGGCAAAAGGTAAATTTATATTTATGGACAGCTTATAAAGATACGGATCAAATAATCAAAGGTAGGAGGTAAAAGTTCACACAGACAAACAACCACGTTACTATTTTTTTGTTTTGGGGTTTCAGAATAATTCTTATTAGCCGTCAGTGAAAAGTTGGGTCAACCACTTGTTACATTAAAAAAGTTGCATTACTCCACTCACTCACTTTCTTACATTACATTTCATGATAGGTTCCACTTTAGTGTGGGAGTGGAAATGAAATGCATCTGGTAATTGAAAAATACCACACCATGAGATTTGCGTGTTTATTATTACCACCAGTGTGAAAAATTCAAGTAACCATTTACATTGTAATAATATTTCCTTGCATGGGAATCATTTAAGCCCCCTGATTAACTTTATGCTAGACAAAAGGAAGCAATAATTTCCAAGACCCTATTATTCCAAAATCATTTCACAATTTCACCCTAAGAAGGTACCCCAATCAAAAGAACTGCACCCCTAATGGTTATAGATTATTGCGGAAACTCTTACATCTGTACTATTATTACCTAAGCTAATTGAAGGACTAGGAGGACCATTAAAGTTGGTACTGGTCGTGGCATGGTACCCTTCTTAACTGGTATAAAACCCGGTGTTGTAAGGATATCCGATTTCCTACTCAAAGCGTGCGTGAGTGTGTACTTACATTATATAAATGATGATAGTACATGGAGAGAAAAGATATCTCATGTATTAATATTGTTATGCTATCCCGATTCATAATGTACAAAGTAGAAGTTACATTGTTCAAACAAAACTTTGTCACTGATTCCGCTCTGTTTAACTTAGCCCCATTATATAATGGTAGAAGGACCCAGCAGTACCCAATGGTATTCATTCACATAATACAATATGATACATGCATTAGTGTCAACTAACTTCCGGGATTTTAACGGTGGATGGATGGGTGAAGAAGTAATTTTTCAGAAGGACCTTTGCTTCCTTGTTGTTAGACCGTCTGTCAGCAACTTTTACCCTTTATCTATCTATCTATCTCCTTTCTTTGGAGTAAAACGGAGAAATATCATTCTCTCTTAGGAGAAAGCTTGAGAGCTGCTGTTTCTTGCCAAAACCCATACCATTTGTAGCGTGTGGGGTATTTATACAAGGGAAAACAAACGTAAAGAATTTCAAAGAAGGTTGCTGGATGAATCCACACTACTACTCACGAAAGGACACGACAGTTAAACATTAAACAGAGAAGAGAGTAACCAAAAACCAAAAACCATTGGACATAGAAGTTTGGCCAAAAGCTTCAACTCTCACTTGGTGAGAGAGTCAGGCTACTTTTCTATTTTATTTCTCCTTTCACACCGAACACAAGGCTTGTCAGATATTGAAGACATCCAACATTTGGTTAATACTCCCATATTTCTCCTTTTGTTGTCAGTCCACAAGAAATTTTTCAACATTCACCCTCCCCCCGTCCATTCATCCTTTCTAATAATATTCTGTCTTCTTATCGTGTGGCAAAAAATTGCCGGACCATGACATGCATAATAGGTTATAGCCCATACAAACCAAATGTAAAACTTGGTGGAAAAATACACTACTAGTAGATTATAGGGGAAAGGGACAGGTTGCTGTTTGATGTTTAACATTATACTTTCTCCAATACAATAAGGAAACTAGGAGCTAGGATATTATTGGTCTCTTCATGGTCCTGTTCCTCTCTCTTTCTCTGGTCTCCTCTCACTGAACTTTGAACCCCTTCCAGTGTGTAATAATATCCCATTTTGATTTATGATCACCGTGAATAAACCTAACTAAAGCCATAATAATATATCGCTTTCTCCATGCACCAATTCTCTCTAGACTCAATTTCACGTACATTTTTATGTATTTTTACTCTTATTATTATTATTACTGTATTTATTTTCGATATTCGTCTATAGCTCAATGACGCGTGTGTGTGTTTGCCCACAAGTAACTATAACTTCTTTTATTCAGAGTAATAAAATAAGTGAAGCTTTTGAATTTATGAAAAAGAAATGTATTTGAAAACTTAAAAGCTTTAAAGAGTACATTATAGTGTGTACTGCATGATTGCATAAGAGTATAAAAATTCATTCTGGTCTTTAATCAAGTAATGATATTTTTGTTTCCTGTTCATTATTTTACATTTTACTATGGCTTTTTAAATTCATGTATTTAATTACTTTGCACGGTGTAAAAAATTGAGTTTCCACGTGGTGGGATTGAATAAAGAGTAATTCACATCCACCGAGAGGAAAAAATCTCCAGTTTTCCAATTCAAACATCCACCCACTTGTTAAAAGTTGCATTCTTGTACTCACACTGCTTTCAGTACATGCCACTTCGTATATTATTATGAATAAGCATAAAATTTTAATTACACCAAGCAGTGTTGTAGTAGGAGTATACTAACTAACTAACATTATTATTATTATTACTGTTAAATTACTAACCAATAATTTAACTTGAAGTAAGTAAAGTGCAAAAATCCAGCTCTTATTTTTTGTCATGGTTCAATTTAACAAAAGGAAAAAGGATGAAGGGTGTTGTAATTTATTACCTAAATCTAAACTTCAAAAGGTATAAATTATAAAGAGGACAGAGAGACTACTTGAAAGATACTAATTGGAAGATACAGATATGGCAAAGTCTAATTCAATTTCTTAAACGAGTTTTACAATGCAATTAACAAAGATTATTTGTTCCAATTCAAGCAGCTAAGAAACAACGCAGTCAACAATGAATCTAGCCATAAGGTGAAATAATTGTAATAATATAATAATAATGCATTTATATTGTACTAAGGTATTTTGAATATTTATTTCTATTGATTGCACTCTCTCGTAAAGTTAATAACTTTTAAGTCTATAGCTTCTAGAAGCCAAAAGATAATGCTCTTGTATCTTTTGTTCTGTCTTCTTATTTGTCCGTCCATTTTCATTTGCATAAATTGGATAAGATGGACCACTACTAGTCTATTCACTTGAGTCGTTTTTACATCATGGTCCTCTTCAAGACTTGTTGTTTAAGCCAAGTCAAAAGCAGAAACTCTACTCTCATCTGCTTTTAGGCAGAGTAGAAGAAGCACACGCAAGTAAGTAGTGTTGAGAGTTGACTGTATCGTTTTGTACGTGTTTAGAATGATCTAATGATTTAGATAATTATTATTCAGCCAATGTTTATTAGCATATTAAGAGAACAAGAAGGATGAGTGAGTGAATGGTACAAATGTTGAATTGGAATTAGATGAGAAGTAAACGGAAATGAAATTGGTTTGGATGTGTAGTTGGAGTCCTCTCTTACCTTATCTCATTAGCATCTACTTATTGGATTCGATTGGATTACTCCTTCCTCCTAATCCTTTACTCATTTCCATTCCAATCTGCTAAACAACCATGTGTATAAATTACGTGTCCAACACTAATTACAAATTTCTTATGATGTTTCGAAAATAAAAATTGACTAAGGCTAAATAGTTAGGAGGATGAGAAGGGAATCAGCTTCGGTATTAATAATGGTAGCAAATTTGGTCCTTGGGAAAAAAGAGTTGTAAGCATTATTATTGAATGATTGTATTAAAATATGCAAACTTCTCAAGTCACTTATGATTCCGAAAAATTTAGAAATTTACTCTAGAATGCAGTTGACACTTGTCTCCGGTGGTTCATCCCTGATCATTATTTGACAATTTGGGATACCAACACGGGTTATTTGAAGTATCAAGAAAATTGAGCACGTACATCTACTCTATTGACTGTCATCTTTACTTACGTTTTACCTGGTAATGTTTCTACTTTTGAGGTATGAGTCAGCTAGAGTAGTTAAGTTAGTAAGCTTTTATTTATTGTTTGATTGTATTCGAACACTGCTAGTGGTTTTGTTCACTTTGAATTGTGTAGCATTAGCGTTGGCGGTGTTGATGGAGCTGACTGGAAGATTTATTGGTTTCATTTCATTTTATCTGGAAGTCATTCACGGTCTACAAATTATGCATGGATTTACTTTTACTTTTACAATTTACTGCACAGATAGATAGATAGATAGAGAGTACATAAGTGCAACACCTTTTGAGCCTGCGAAATACTTCAATTCCATACAAAAATTGTTTTTTATAGCGTAGTAGATGGAATTAAGCGCATACAACTGAGGTCATAATATAGGTGCTATTATTATAATATGAATGTGTAGTGAATTTATGGTAGGAGAGGAAGGATATACATTTCAAGTCTTTGGAAAAGAAGCACTTGCTCTTTTCTTCGATCTCTCTTTCCATGACAAGTTGATATATTGTGACCGGTTTCCCATTCAATTGCTTCTTTCACTGCAGACAACCAATTTCTTTTCCAAACTCTGCCACCCCACTCTATAATATACTTGTAATAATACTTTTTCTAGATTGTATTTATACTACATTCTGCTGGAACAAGTGTAAATGCGATATTCATGTTTCTTGGTGTAAAGAAGTAGCCTTGGGAATAAATTACTTATTTTTATGAATATTCACGTGCACCCCAGTACCGTATGGAAAGAAAGACTATAGATCTATATAATTGCTCAAGTACATTTTCCTTTTAAAAAACTGTTTTTATCCAACCTTGTTTTTTGAAATTTACCTAATTTGAAAATCTCACAACCTGTAATACATTTTACGCTTCAGGTTTTACCACTTACTTACATAGCAAATAAATATCAAAGTAATCTGAAATTGTTATACAAAATCCTACAGAAAATCTGAATTTTTTGCTCCTATGTTTTCCTTATTTCAGAAAAGCGAACCATAAAAACCTGGTTGACCCAAGCCTACAGCTTACAGGTCGTAAGTCAAACACTTTGTTGCTTACCCATGTAAAACTACAAATCATCAAGTGTCATTCAAATCATTTTTCTAAGCTCAAACTATATTCAAACCATAGATAGTAGATACATAAATAAGAACAGGCCAAGAACCTTTTTTCTATTTTGGTCGATTCGTCATACGAAATATTATTTCTTTTATACAAGAAAATACAAAGAAAACATGAAATTGGGTACTATTCGGATCTTTTTAAGAATGTACACACCAATAAAACATCCACGTCTTCTTGCTTTTAATACATGTAGGCAAAGACACTAGATGCGATAGGATAATTAGACACGGAAGATGCCACACATGTGGAACTATATCATTTTGACTCACTTTTTTCCCAACCCCTACCGCCCTGCCAAAAGAAACCGATGATGACTTCACAATCTTAAGAAAAAAACTGCAATTTACGGTTCTTCTAGTACACTACTTTTTCCTGTTGTTTTATGTCACAATTTGTAATGATGCGATTCTTGTGGAAGGAATGGTGACAGGATTCTATATAATGCACATCCCATCAATTTCAAGATGCCTTATCTCCAATGTAATTCAGAGTCTTATTGTGTATTGATATAGATTTTGAATTTGTAAAATAACCATAGTAGAGCTAGCTGCTACTAAAAATCATCAACTTAAAATTGCACAGACTTTGAGAGTTTTTGTAGTTTTCTCTGTATTTGAAAACTTATTTTCTACTCTGCCATCATTTTCTAAAAGAAGAGAAGAAAAGGAAGAGACGCACACGGACTTTTTTGTCTTTTTAAGTGTTATTTATGCAAAGTTGTACAACTGGAGTACATTTTCATTAACATTTTTAGTTGAACTCTTCGTTAGGATTTTTTACCTACCACGTCCTGCATTCTTTACACCATTACATTGCTTACTGTCACACTTTTACACACTTCCTGTCTCATTTTCTCGTTAAAAACCCCAAATGTCATGCTTCACTTGCTTTTTTCAGAGAAAAGTGAGTGTGTCTAACCAAATGAAATCAAGCAAATAGAAATGAGACAAGAATAGCTTTGCTTGCTTTCAAACAACTAAAGGATATCCTTGATAAAAACTTTTTCTAGAAGAACGACTTACTTACTTTGTGATAATTCAGTGTCAGCACAGATAAAAATATTTAAAATTCTTAACCGATAAAGTATATATTAAGTAAGTTTTATTGTGTGGGAAACAAAATTTTAATTAAAACATGATATTGCTGCAATATTATTCCAAAATTTGAAGGTTTATTTTTCCAATCTTAAAAGAGACAGACAAAAAATACAGTGGGTACGATAAGCCTATTATTTTCAAAACTCACAAAATATTTAAAATTAACGAAATCAATGTGAAATAATACAAATGAATTATGGGGACATATAATATGTTGGCTTTCTGTCACCAAAAAACCTTACCACTATACAACACAAAACAGGTGCAAATGGTTTCCTTCAAGTAAGGACTTCATAATGCCGATAAGTCAAATATGACTGTTTGTTTTCTTATGGTCTCTGAAATATTTGTAGATGGAAAAATCAAGCTCAACTTTAAAAACAGTTCCTGTTTAGGCTCAAGTTTTGTTTTGGAAGTTCAAAAAGTTTCTTAAATACGATAACCATGCCACAAAAGCGATCCTTGTGTTTTATCTTATCGTCCGCGTTCCCTTTCCTAATCCTTGTGTTTTGAAAAAAACGCATATTTACAAATTACAATAAAATTAGTATTTACATAAAGGGTAATTCATTATTTTTAATTATCATCATTAGTATGATATCTATCAAAATGATGAAAACAAACTTTATGTGAAGTTACTTAAGTGAAAGGAAGTAGAGTTTAAGTAAAGGAAATCCAGGGGTAAAACAAGACAACCGTAACTAACAATATAAGAAATTGATTTTAGTTTACTTTACATCTAAAAGATTAATTTTTGGAAATCAATCTATCCTTGTTGAATTAGTTTGAGGATTTGCTAACGACTTGATACTTACTTAAGCTTAACTATCATCCTTGTAGGTAGACGTTGCTAAGATGAAATAACTAAATAGGAAAAGTAGAAGAAGGGATTAATTTCTTGTTTCCCCTCCCTTCCTGCTTTTCCTCATTTCTGCAGAAATTCACTCAGTCACTCAACAATCCTATGTCATTTCTGAAATTAATGACTCTTAAGACTACAGCTGAGAAGTCAAATCCTTCACTCATTTGCCTTTCCTCCATTTCTCTATCATTCCAAGATACTAGCAAGGGCAAAATTACTACCCGATCTGTAATAAAGTAAAGTGTAAGATATTTCCTCCTCCTCCCCTTTCATCATCATCCCTATTTTACCACCAACAACCGCCTCTTCTAAACTCTGAAACTGACAATTCAAGTAAAAACCTAATTTTTCAAAATGTTTAATCACTTTCTTCTTCTCCATTGCCTTATTTTAATAAATTAAATATTTTACATTGTATTCTGCTTTAGAAGGAATCTCAGCTTGTTAGCTGTGCCAAACAGGGTATTTAAAAAGTTTCCATTCATGTCTGCTCGTATATAGCTACAGCAAAATTATTATTTCAATATTTTCTAAGATAAAAACAGATCTTTCTTCCAGAAGAAAATGAAAGACACCCTTATTAGCGTAAAATTATGATCAAACTTGAAGTAATAATACATTTCTCGGTCATCTAGACAAAATCCCTGTTTGTAGCAACATTCATTATCAAGAAGAATTAATTAAGACATTCAAAAACACCTTTATGAAATAGAAAAGGATAAGGCCACAGGAGTATAATGGTTGTATAAATACACGCATTTAGTAAGGGATAGTAAGGACACTGAAACATATAAATCTCATTTGCCTTCAGCAAGGGGTGATTAGACCCAAAGCTGAGATTGATTTGGGACCATCTGGCCCAAATAAAATATATTCCCATGATGATAATGTCCAAATTAGTTAGTAGTAATTTATAAATGGAGACGTATCGTAGAATAGATTCAGACACTCCTTTACCTTATATACCTATTTATTGAAGTCGTTTGCAATTAGCGTGTAGATTTTGTCTGCTGGCCATCAGGGTCTTCGTTCCCTCTTTCTTCACACAGTATCAAATGCACAACATGTAGTATACTAAGGATAGTAGGACAAGTCTTAATTCAGAGGAATTCTTTCACTAATTAAGAATAAATAACTAGTCCAGCTATACTCAATAGTTACTTTATACAAGATATTGTCTCAACTTAGAGGCTAAGACTGATACGGAATAAAGCAAGAAGTCAGGTCAGGATTCTAAAGCTTTCTCAAAATTTCTCTATTTCCATCTTCCCCTTTAGATTAACAAAAGGGAAGAAGGGTTGAAAGGAAGGAGAGACAAATTCAGATTTATTCGACGAAAGATTCCATTAAATCTTTTCATTTTAATCGAAAATGTCAAACTGATACACCTACGACTTTTTCCATCCTTCTTATCTACCATTAATAATATAACCAATAAGCCTGTACCAACTTCTTATTTCTATTTTGTTATCATTATGTAAGTACATAATGTATTGTGCATCTGAGATCCGAGCTGACTTATTCCTTGCACAAGAAAATAAATTTTATATTTTATCCCATCTCAATCCATCTCAAAGAACTCAAAATCAGTGGCATTATATTTTATTTTATTTCATTTCATTTCAATCCAAAGAAACCCTCTTAAACAAATCGATTTTGAGTAAAGGCTCATTCTGTCAATTTTCATTGGACTTGTAAGTATTTCCTAATGTAAATCCATTTGACTTAAATGCTTCAGTTGAAAAGGAAGGATTACAGTGTAGACTACTCCTTCCTACTCATGCTGTACTGCTACACAACACAAATCTTTAAAAGTATTTGTTTTTTTAGTTTTTCTTCTGAAATCCCTAGCTTAAGGTGTATTATACTTTTCGTACTTTCTTATTCCTTGGGAACTTGATACAATGCAGGATCCATTTCCAATATTTTTAGGATTTTTTTTATTCATGTGCATAATACATATGTTCCTGAGTGTATTGTGAAGGATATTGTAATACTTTGAATTCGTAAGTTTAGCTGGTTACCAGAAGCTAGTTTTTATTCTGGTAACTTTAGTCTGTATTTCACTCAAAGAATATGTAATGGAGAGTTGTAGAATCGCACTAGATTTGCTTTGACATTTACATTTGCATAGGAATAGATTCCTTCGCTTCTTTTTGCATCCTCGCTTTTGTTGTTAAACAAGAATTCTCCTTAAATTTACTTTACGCACTTTGGGTAGAGCTAGAGGCTCAATCTAGTCAAGGTTTAGTGTCGTCTTTAGATTCAAAATATCATTTACAGTTTAATAGATAGACACAAAGTTAAACAAACATTCAAGCAGGTTACAATACAAAGTGTCCGTATCACCGCTTCGTTATGTTACTTTAAATTGCGTAACCTTTCTTTCAGATTTTTTCTTGGTGTATTTTGTATCCATTCCAGTAGGGAGACGTTTGCAAGGAGTTGTATTTTTTTTTTATTGTTTGCATGCAGATAGAAAATGTACTTATTGTGTTTATGTACAAGACAGACTGATAGGACAGGACAGAAGGATGGGAATATAAAACTATTGCTGAAGAGTTTCCAAGAAAACACTAGATTTCATTACATAACAATGTCTTACTTTACATTGAAGTCAGTGCTGACGGGAATTGCTTTTTTCAAGATATTCTGTTGAACTAAAGCCCTTTTCCAGAGAGATGTAAATATTTGCTCCATTTGACAAACCAGAATTTTCTTGTTTCAATTTACATACAGGGTCGCCCCAATAAGAATATGCAGTTGTTATTTGGGGAGTTATAACGAATTATATTTATTTCGTTCGATTCACCGTTACCTATATGAATTTTTAAAATAAAAATGTTTTTTACAGTATAGAGCTGTTTAAGGACCAAAAGGTATTTTTTGAGTTGGAAAACTTAAAAATTCTATTTTGTGTTACTTTTCCTTAAGCTTGAACCTTTATGGTAGTTCAAACTTATTCAATTATTTTTGGTAGGATGGAGATGAAATGTTGTTTGTATAGTTTGTGTAAGCCTTTACTTAATTTTGAAACCACTTCAGTCATACTGGTGTTGCTGCCTTTTCCAGTGTTTTGAGATTCGTGAAGCATATAGGTCATTTTCCTGTGGTTTGTTTGGTTCTTTCGATTCTTTTGTGATTTGTTAAATATGTACAGGATATTCCTGTGTAAGTTGACACTTGATTGATTTGATTTAATTTGATTTGATTTATTACAATAATGAACCCGCTACGTGTTACATTGCTAAACTAAGTTTTTAAAAACTCAGTTTTAACTTGTAATAAATTTTGGGCGATGCCCTTTGTAAAAATGTAGTTATTATTAGTATCGTTCAAATACTTTTTTAAAATATGCCTCTGGAAACAGCTTTAATGAACATCTCTAGTGTATTAAGTCTAGATTTTCTTAAAACAAATTCCACGTATATCAAATAACAATCACCAAGCCAAATGGTAAAGCCCCAGACGACTATTTACCCAGTAAGTGTAAGTTAAACTACAAGCTCATACATACAAGATTCGAGACACTTCGAGACTAAATAAATAAATCATGCTTCGTCATACGATAGAGGTGAGTGGATGGAGAATAAAAATCCCCCACAATCACAGATAAAATACCTTTGGGTTTTTTGACAAAAGAGCTTTCACCCTGCTTTCTTTGTTTGATTTCATCCGACAATTTTTTACTGTTGCATTTCTCCCCTCTTTCTCTCTCTCTTGTGCCGAGCAACCCCACCACCACCATAATAACATTTATTAGATGCAAAATATAATATAACTAAGGCTCGGATTTAAAGGTTTTACACTTTTGTTAAAGACAGTAAAGTATTTATGGCTCTCAAAAACTTAATTACAGGTAATCTGGAACCACGTTTTTTGGCTTGTGATGTCTTTTTTTTAGGTTTTAGAATCTTTTAATAGCTCAACAGTATTCAAATATTTTTGAATGAATTTTTAATGGCTATTTTTTTGTTTTCATTGTAGTGCTCAAATTACAGTCTTTTTACTACGTTTTACTGTTACAATGGTCTTAAATTTTTTAATTTTATTTTAGCCGTTAAAAATGTACTATCTTCAAAAACGTAATTGAGCATTTAGGCCCTTTTATAACTGCATTTTTAGGTACATATATAATCACTGCTAGTGTCATTTTAAAAAACTTTTTATCCCAGCCCTAAATATTATAGCCAACTGTAATATGTTATGTCTTTACACACCCGCTACTAAAGTTGTAAAAACCGAATCACCTGATGACTGTTTTCCTGGTCTGCTTCCCCAATTCCTCACCTACCTTTCACCCCATTCATATCTCAACCTCATCTTATTACCACTTTCTCCCCGGAAATAATACACTTTTCTGAGAAACCCTAACCAACTAAAGACATCACCTTTATACCTCAACTACTACTACGTACTACACTTCTAGGCTGATATCACTATCACCACCAACATTCCTAAACTACCCACCACATTATCACCCTACCTGACAAGTTCTACGAGTAGTTGTAGTACAGTATGAGTTTGAAATAGAAGCAAGTCTTCGTCTATACTCAATCCCAGATCACTATTCCTAGGAAAAAGATTTCGGTTTTAGCCTTTTCACCTCTCTTCTCAAAGAAACGATAGGAAAGACTCATATTGGTATAATAATAAGGTAGCTGTTGAAAATTCTTTTACTTCCCCTTTAAAATTCAAGCCCGACATTACTCACTTGGCGTGTGGAAAGAGAGACATTTTAGACTCAATTCTTTTTACAATTCAGAATGTCTTCCTTTTAACGGGATGCAAATGATGTACATGGCACGGTAATTTAACTAACTTTCTCTCCCCCCCTCACTTCTCACCTAGCTTCAATTGTTCAATTGAATGTTGAACCTTTTTTTCTTCTTCCCTTGTCTTTTTCCTTTTGAATCCTTCTTTTTCCACTATTCAATCCCTCATATACTTATTCGATGTTCTTCCTCTCAATCCTATAAAGGCTTATAGAATTTGTACCATTTCATTACCAAATAACATCATTTCATAGAGACTAAAGTTAGGAATAGTTGTAGAGGGGGAAAATCATGTAGATTTTCAACATTTCCTTGAGAGTATATTCCTTACTGGTTTTGTTTTGCTTGAGAAAAGTAGTGCAGAGAGGAGAGGAGATTGCCTGAGATGAAATGAAATGCATTCAGTTGTTTGATACGGGATTAGTTTAAAGATGCAGTGATTTAGTGGGAATTGTGACTCGTTTCTGGAGATCCAAATGTTTCCATGGATTGTGATGGTGGTGGTGGAGAGTGACTGGCAATGCAAGATGTAATAGTTGTAGAGAAAGGTAATAAGGTAATGGTAATGGATTGGGGAGGGGGATGAGACTTGCTGATGCTACTACTGCCTCACCACCACTACTTCTAGTAGCATCATCATGATACCCGACTCTGTTTTCTACTACCACCAAATACCGAATACGGAAGAAGATTGATGGATTTTGTTGAGCGATGAATAGATCCTGGATCACTGACATAACTAAAACCGTACAGAATCTAAAGCAAAGGAGGTAGATAGATACAAGAGTGAAAAAGACGATAAAAGAGAATGGTTTCAAGGGCCACAGCTGGAGGAGGATGGGACTCGTATCACTTGAAAAATTTCACTATCTTTTTCTACAGTCCCCTATACTCAAATATCCTAGAAGACCATCTGCAAATATTTTGTTTAGGTATGCTTTCACCTTGTTATTTTGTCATGTCTCTTGTCCTAAAGGAATGATATCTCTAGAAAAGGCATAGGTAACAAAATGGACATGTTTGCACAACCTGAATATTTTTAGGACAATAATATTATGTACCAAGTGATTTCTTGAACAAGAAACACATACTCAAATCAATATCCAAAGCTTGTCAACAGAGAAATAAACGGTAAGTTACTATTACATATCCAAAAGAGTGAAAGTAGTAGTTTGGTTGGTACTACTGGTGATATTGGTGCAGTGAGAGACACTTTACATGTTTATTACCTACACACCACTTTATTCATTCTTGGAAATTCTTAGAAATTGTTGTCTAATCTATTTCATGACAAGTAAAAAGAAATAATTTGCATTCCGATTTTTTCATAAAAACCAACCGCGTTATATAATAACACAGATTCATTGTTAATGGATATTTCAGGTATACATACGTTTTAAATGTAACATGATAAATTCTTGGCCTGACAAGGGTTGCCGTGATGTGACAGCTATTATAGCGTCAGTTGAATGTAAGTAGATAGAATGATGGGCAGGGTCACATAAAACATTCGCTTCTGTGTAAGATATAAGTGCACACTTAAGTCTTACACAAAAGCGAAGATATAAGTATGGTGGTCAGCTGAATAGAGATGGATTGATTGAATGAAAAAAAAACAAATTTTATGCATGCAATAACTCCTTTAAAAAATAAAATTCATTCTGGAAAATAAACATTATTTTGTTAAATCGTATATATTTAGCATTTAATTTCAAAAGTTACTCTGTTCTTAATTCAAAGTAAATTGTTAGCAGGCTACTTGAAATTCTACCGTTTTTTCAGTTTATTATTAGAAAGCATTTTTAAATAGTTTCCGATGACTCACGCGTAACTTCATACAGAAATCTTATTTTGATCATGAATAAATATAAAACGCAGCATTCTTCAGCAACAACCTTCACCTTATTTCATTTTTAAGCATATTCATATGGTTGAAATGGAAATAATATTAAGTATACATAGTAAATGGAGACACATACAAATTATTATTATAGATTTTGAATCAGATTGTTTTAAAATGTTAGATTTCTTCAAATACTTTGTAACAAGGTTTATTATGAAAGCAATCAAGTGTTTAAAAAGGTGATTTTGGGGGTTTGTGACTTGCTTAATGCAATAGAAACGTCAATAAAAGCAAATGTATACACCTAAGAAAAACCGTAACACATTTTGCAAGTTCTTATAAAATAAAAAAATGGTCTGAAAATTTACTCGTAGACCAGATGAAATGTTGGTAGAGCTTTTAACCTTGAGGGAAATGGGTCCTACGAGACCGTAGTCAGCCCAAATTGTCAGTTTCTTTGTGTCGACTTTTTCTAACCACACTGACCCAAACTTAAACGTAAAATTTCCTGCCATCCATCCTTACGTTTCATATCGAAACACATATTCCGATACGTTCAGGTGTGTGTATTACATAACACTGAAATTTGTATCATCTACTGGCCGAAGACCCTGGGGTATTGTAAACTTATAAATGCAAGAAAGACATCGAATTTCATTTAAAATTCATTTCATTTTAAATTTTATAAGACTTTACTTCAAATTTATTCTTAACGAACTGTTGAATATAAACTTGTTAGTTTTATACTGAATGTAAGATGAAGCTGACCTCGGGACTTCTTGCTTAAAACCAACTGATCGTCTTCGCCAATATTAGTTCTAGTATATGTCGTAGATCTATAAGTAACAATTGTATACCTAAAACTTTCCAGACTTCCAGACAAAAACATCTATGAAACCTCAGAACACTTTAAGTTTCCCATTAAAAGATTTCCCTTAACTCACTCTCTTTCTCTTTAATTATGCATATTTGCAGACAGATCGTCCGTCATGCCAAGAGGTACCATGTACTAGGTAACTTATTGTATTTACTTAAACAACGTTACGGGTTGAATGCGTAGAAAACGTAAATCGTTCGGAACAGTTTTGGCAATTCAATATGGCTTATAGGAGCCCCTTATTCCCAGTGCACTTGCAAATGTCATTAGGTGAAAGTCAAAATGATGAAGTAGGTAAGTATATTATGTCCTATTGGTGAATTCTCTAGATTCTGAACCACATAAGCCGAACATATGGCCGGATAGAATTTAAGAGTACTTTATCGTCAGGCTATTGCCATTTGTAAGTAATAGCAATAAATTATACAAAGGTAAAATTCATCCTCTATTCCATTCCATCTCGACCAAGTGGTATTCGTTAGGGTAGATCTTGATTGAAAAGTTGTTCCTTTGGGGAATCCCTTCAACCAACCACTCAATCGTCCTTCTTAAATTCGACGAGGAATAAATGCACCAAGCAAGCAAATCGAAATCGTCCCCATCCAATTTGAGTGATATGTATATCAATCGTATATTGCTCCCTTGAAGTAGCCTCAATACCCAAGCTACTTTTCTACCAGACTTGTAAAATTCGTCAAAAACACAATTTTACTGCAAACCTCATTGGTTAGCTTGGTGATTCAAAAAATAGAGTAATCTGATAAAGTTCTCTTGAATCAGAAAAAATTGTAAACAAGCTGTAGTTGTAGAGTAGCAGTATAAATGAGATGGAGACTTGGATATGGACGGTGATCGAGACCCATCTGATTATTTCACCCTTGACTGCGATCAACTATTCCCATTTCCTTCCTTTAGTTACTAACCTTTCAGTCAGAGTTGATTTTGATTGATGTGAATTGATTGGAGAAAATTGAGTGAATCAAGTGAAGAATACCAGATGACAATATTTTGTAGTATGAATGACTTCATGAACTTAATCCTAGTAACTGTACTTTTCATTTCAAGCTTCCAAGATCAACAATGTAATTTTTTTATCGCAAGTATTGAAAATACTCGAATTGCATTAAGGGATTGTATTTGTACTTGAATAAGTATTATTAGTACCAGCAAAGGGGTTTTATTGATATGCCAGGTTGATGTGAACTTTACAACCTTTGCTAGAGGTAAAAATCGATAAATTCATTAGGATTCAGCATTAAATAATTAACTGCAAATTAAACATAAATTTAATAAAAACATCTCTTAAATTAAATAGTTTCCAAATATATGTATCTGATTGCGTTGGCTTGAATGAATTGATAATGCAGAACTTTAAGCTTATCAACATCAAAGTTTTGAACAAATTAAATGAGATAATACATTCCATATGAAATAATGATTCGGACAGACAGGTAAAAAGTTGAAAAGATTCTCATTTTGAGAGTTACACAATTTACACACCTTATTTTTAAAGCAAAACTTAAGAAATCGACTCTTTTTGCAAGGTGATAATGAATTGAATGGCTCACAAAATCGTTCTTGAATTACTACCGTCATATATGTGGTCTGCAAGCTGATAATATTCCAATTAAATTTGCCAAGTAGGTTAATTTGCCTACCTAATTGTACACCAGCTTGGATTTTAAAACTAGAAAAGCTAAGTTTGCTCTTATAGAACGCCCGATGATTAAAAGTGTCCTGTTCTCTTTACTCAAAAGCTTAGGTGACCTGCTCGCAAAGCGTATGTATTTCGTATGAGCAATTGCTTGAAACAGTATTCTCAAACGAGCCAAGGAAAAGTTTTTATTAATGCAAACGCAAGAAAAATATAACTTGAGGGTAATCAATCGTATCAGCCATTTCCAAGTAATTGAAAGGGGTCCTCCTTTTGATTCTTTTATCCCATTAAAAGTAAACTTTTCGTTTTTATCATCAAGAGGTTCATTATAGAAGATAGCGCATAGATTATGTTTATCCAAGTGAAGTGACCACTACACTGATAAATATGATCATAGGTAACCTTGCAACGTATGCTGTGATGATAGTGAGATGATGATGAGTAATTAGAAGGAGGAATCAAGAAGAAGCAGAGAGGGTCCGAAAAAGGAAGGGCTTTTTATATAGTTAGGATGAAGCCAAGTGAGTCGATTAGTACGAACTAACTGAAGAAGAAAGATGGAAAGAGACTGTGAGTCAGATAGACGGTGATTTATTTCCACAGGAATAATGAGGGATTGATGAGCTGCCCATGTTTTTAGGGGTGTCCATTCCACTTCATCACTCACATCACACAACATACAATCCCATCGTCTTTTATTCTTTCGCTAAAAAATAAAATACCGACACAGCCAGTTCACTTTCATTTCATTGGCATTGACTCAAAATCTTAGAGGGCTGGGTGGCTCCATTAAGGGATAAATAAATGGAGACGCTTTACAAGTAAGGCTAATAAAAAGCAATGAATTCAAGGCTATAATGTTTTGATGGTCATGATGATTATAAAAGTAAAAGAGATTTCTCAGCATATTTTTTATTTACTAATCTACGAGCCTTTTAATCAATGAATGGACTACTGTACTATTTTGGTGTAAAATCACCCTCCGCTGCATTAAGGATAATTACTATAAGACCCTTATTTTCACTTAATGCCATTCAATGATTTCAATGATGTTTTAGGTCTCTAAAAATTTGTTCAAAACATTCTACGTTTTAAATATTATGGGAGCAATCAGTTTTAAATTTGATATTTTTTCAAAAATTTAACGGTTAAAATCTTAGGGGAATTTAAATCGAAAAATAAGAAGAATTTTAACTAAATCCATTAAAGTTCAGTGATCACCTGGTAACGTTATACTGTTTAAAAGAAAAGAATCCCTACAGACTTTAAAAAAAAATAAAAATACAAACTGAATTACAAAATTTTGTCTCAAAGGCTTTAGTTACATTTTCCAGTACGAATTTGCGAGAAAATAATATTGTCACAATCTTTCAACAACTTGAGTATGTCTAGATTTCAGTTAAAAACAAATGTTCTAAAGGTTAAGTTGTTATTCAAGAAATGGAAGAAACAAAGTTGTGTTGAGATAAGTTTGAAAGACGTGTATTGTATCTGTTGATGGTTCGATCTCAGAAAGAGAAGAAGAAGAAAAGTGGGCAAAAGAGACAAACGAGGAAAGTTGGTGATACATGATACATAATTATAAATAATAGATGATACAAGCTCAAGTAATCCATCTTGGAGTGCATGTTCCTTTCACTTGCTCTAGTCAACTTGAGAATCTTACAATATCATCGTCTTTGTCTCTCTCAATGGTCACATACTAGATTATCACTTCATATTACACAGATAGAAATTAAATGCACAAAAGACGCCTTGTCTTTCTTCTTCTTCTTCTTGTCTTCTTATTGTTATTTTAACAATCTCCTTAAACTACATCATGAAAGGACATGCAGATAGTCCTACACACTCCTTCTGTGTGTGAAAATCTCCGCTTATAAGGATGATGAACATGGTGATAATGATGATGATGATGATGATGATATGAGGATGATTAAAATTATAGTGGTCTTGATGAGAAGTAAAATATCAAGTTAAGGAAGAAGACAACGTGATACTGTGAGAGCGTGTCTTCTTTTTGTATCAAATGTACAGAGAGAGATAGATATCCCTGTTTATTGTTTTGGATTTTCACCATAATCATCCTCATCATGGTCATCAACATTGTTATATTACTTTATAGATATCACAGGAGACAATGAAAGGGAAAAGGAGACACCGAGACTAATTTCTCAGTTAATATTTCCTCACCATAAAACTGTCGCACCCAACATGATATATGATTCTGAGATTCTGACCAACAGAGTGGTACTCACTCTTTATCTTGTATACCAAACATGCATGTATATAGCAATTATTAATGTCATTGTTGGATTAAATGCAACTTATCTTCTCGTACTTATGGGTCAAGATAGGAAGAGGGTGAAATTCTCTATCGTTTGTGGTTTGGATGTCATATATTTTGTTATGTGCAGTGGAAGCGACATTACAAATATGGAGTAAGTCCAAAAGGTTTAATCCGTTCGAGTTGGATTGGTTTGACTTTTTATGACACTGGTTGTGTTGGAGAGAGTAATGTTAACTGCTCAATGATTAAAAAGAATTTCATTGAATTCAATATGAAGCAATCGCCGTATAGATGCTGAAAGCATGATAGTCAAATAAGAACAATAGTATTTAAGTTTAAATGAAGGTATAATTAGTACATTTACAAAATTACTTTAACAATTTTTACATTTTTTAAGTTAAAATTTTAAGTAACAGCATATGCACTATTCAGATGTGGTCGCATCTTTTCCCCTTGCACCTAAGTGACAGTTGTTAACATGTCATTTTTTAAAAATGCATCAGCCCATCTTTTCTAAGTAGATTTAATAAATCGGTTTTTATGATGTTAAAATCATAACTCAATGTCAACGATTTGCCGATTTGAGAGACACAAGTAGTGTAGTGAAGTCAGGTATGAAATGTAACCAAATAGGAATACTTATTTATATTAAAATATTTCTCAACAGATTGTCATACCTCGAGGCATAAATAATGCTAAATTGTCATCCTTTCCAAATTTTTTCCATAAAAGTTTTTAATTGAATGTTTTTCAAAGGCTTTATTGCTATTTCAGTGTACACTTCAATTTTTAAAAAGTCAGGGTTAGCTGATTTAGCAGGCTTTCCAGCAAAGTCAGTATCATAAAAGTCTTAGTACGTGTTTAAGTTTAGCAACATAAGAAAGGATCGGAAAATGTTATTCCTGCACACATTACAATCTACCCTTACTAAATTTTAGGATCTAAAGAGAGGAGACGATTTAGAAGTATTTTTTATTTGCTTCCTAGCTAGATGGATTGGGTTATTATTATCTCTTGTGCTCAATGAATTACTGCCCAAAATGAATCCATTGAGCCATAATGGCCCATCATGATAGCAAAAGAGTGGTATAAGAGGACGAGGGGGTAGTTTTATGTGATGTGATATCTATTACATCTCTTCGTCAACTTTCACCAGAAAAGTTGGATGCGTCATGTACCCTTACTGATTTGATGTTAATATTGGTTGAGTACACCACCAAGTAATGATCTATCTCTTGACTATCCTTATTCTTGCTCAGTATGCAGTAGTAGTATTTTATTACCAAAACTCATTTAATTTCTCCAAGTAACCCTCCGTTTTTATTACTGCGAATTTACTACTTCCGCACAAAGGAATAATAACAGCTTCTGCATAAACTGAACTCGATGCACCCCCGACCAACTTCGGAACGGAATTGTTTGCTTGCCCGCATTTTGCACTAAAGGGGTACTTGGTTATTTCTTAAGTGCAATTGTCACTGCTGAATAGCATAGAAGTAAGCTTGCAAAAAAGTTTTTTGTACATGTGTATACAGATTAAAGAAAAGGGGTTCCCATTATTTTGTTCACAAATTAATGAGTTTTGTCTCATTTGCTCAGATATAAGTCTAAAGGGAGTGGGGTTCAAAAGCTATTGTACTTTTGTACTACAGTTATATGGCCTTTATAAGTTATGAAAACATAAAAAAGGTTGTAAATTATCTGCACTTCATGTATGTATCAAGATATTGAGGATTTGGCGACTTGAGATCGTAAAATGTATTGATTGCATCTATCCTCTTGTGTACAGAAATAACCTAAGAATAAAGGTTGTTTCCAGACAGCTACTACTTCTCCTAAACATGAAATTACTCACCTGAAGCAACTAAAGTAATAAAAGCAAGTTTATTCGTTTTGACTCTTTTAAATATTCAGAGGTTTGCATTGTACTTTAATTTGATTGCTTTTAATAGACTTGAGGTTAATAGCCCTCCTTGACTAGTCATAAATGTTCAGTACTAATTGCTCAAACTGTTATCTTGCTGTTGTCTTTTAAGAAAACTCTTACCATATTTATCTCTATAAACAAATGAGACTTATAAGACACGTCTCAAAACGACTGATGTTCAATAAAGTCATGTGCAATCGAGGCAAACATTTGTCTGTTTTGTTCGTAGTTGAAAAATAAATCGTAATAACCTCTTTGATCCCTTTTCAAGCGAATTGTATAATATTCTGTTTTTAAACTAGGAAGTTCCAAAATTTGCCTAATATAAAACTATATATAGCTTGTTTCAATATAAGCAAGATGTGTAAAATATTAGGCTTGTTCAATACTGAAGATGAATACTGACTTTGATGGTAACAGCATAATTTTATATCACCCTCTTGGACTTCCTTTAAATGATTTTCATTAGTTCAAACCTAAGCTGCTCAGGCTCAAGGTTAATTTTAAACTTTCTTCCGGTTTGAAAATTCCTATCTCTGTCTGTCACAAATGTGCAGTGTGCAAGTTGCTAGTAACAGAAGATGTATAAAATGTCATCTTTCATATAAAAGTATTGTTTCTTGTGCTGAGAAAACATTCATGATTTAAGACACGATTAGCACTAGAATTCAAGGACCCTAAGACTAAGAGGAAGACTTGGCCTAAACCAGCTGCAAAGTTTCCCATTCCAACAGACATATTTCTCCTACCGAGGACTACAACTAGTAAGGCAAGTAAGCCAACTAGCATTTCTTATCTGTCTAGTTTTGTTTCAAATCAATCCTATGGTTTTATATGAAATTATTACCAGATATACACAGAGTAAGTACTTAGATGTACCTTAAAATAAAAAGGAAGAATTCCAGCCAAGGGAGACATTACTTTATGTCCTTTTCCCCCGTATCCAGCAGGGCATTAGTAGTAGAAGTGGTAGACGCACGTAGACAACATCATATTTCTAATATTTTCTTATTATTACTCATGATGATGAACAACTCAACCATTCATTTTCCCTTGCCATGAAGTAAGTAATGGTATCGTGTCGATGGGGAAAATGCAACGGTAACAACAGAAGCAATGACGGTGGGGGTTGGTGGTCGGTGAAAGTGGAAGGAAAGTCTAGACTAGTTTAGCTAAGGAATAACCTCCTTGTTTCTATTACGAAATATTGAGGATTGTCAGTTTGGTAACCTTATCTTTAGTATTTACAGATTATTACATTAGAACACAGAAACCACGGCTAGTACAAGCAGTAGTAGTAGTGGGATTGGTGAATGGATGAGATTTTATAGAACATAGAAATTACCACTTTCTCCATCAGACACACGTAGAGATAGAATATATGAGATGAAACGACTCAAGTTGTGGAGTGATGATTGAGTATTTATTATTAGGAATAACCAAGGTTTTGTTCAGATGGATAAGAGGACGTTCGGTTTGGGTGGATGAAAAATTGAAAGAATAGATACACAAGGCATCTCATAATTCTTTTCTCTTCCCGTCCTCGTCTTTTCTCTTTACACTAAAGAGAAAAGACAATAGATTTCGTCTTAGAGTTATCATATGAATCTAGAAGGGAAAGTAAGTTCAATATGTTTACACAACCATGTAGAAGTAGTAATAATGTTATAGCTGATCGAGAATGTTTGTCCGTAATCAATGAGACTATTGCCTGGTGAGACGGTGATGTATTTGGCAAATTATCTGAGCTTTGGAATGCTTGCTTACAGGACGTAAAATCGTAGAGTTAAGAAGATCACACAAAAAGTACAATCCATTCTTTTCACTCTTTCTAACATATTTGGTTGTTCTTGGTGAGGCGTGAAGTAAGGTTAGTCATAACATTCAAAAGAAATCGCATGAATTTTCAGGTTTCGTTTTCTACTGCATATAGATTAAAATATATATGAGAAAAATAGTTTTACAGAGATGTAAAGAGTTTGCTTTACTTTATCCATGCTGCTATTCTATGGACTTGGGATGAATGTGGGTTGCTTGACAGGCAATACCTGATGATTTTGAGGGATGATGACAGATCAGCAAGTAGTAAAGTAAACCAAACGATCAAGAGGGTATGTGTAAAAGATGGGGTAGTAGAAGTAATAGTTTTTAGTAAGCACAAAAGGAAACAATGCACTAGTGGCAGATTATAAATTGGCAAAATTAAGTTTTTGAAAACCTCTGAACAGAGTAAATGTTAGGGAAGTGAGCTGAAGGAAAAGAAAAGGAGTTTTGGAGAAAGTGTGAGAGATGTTGACGTTGGATGTATGGGTTGGATGGATGAGGATGCTGAATGTTGGGTGGATTATTATGTTCGTGGGTAGTAGAGAGAAGAGTATCACTTACTGCTATGACATATAGTTAGTTGTAAGCTAGTAGATTCCTGTGAGAAAGACAACATACAAGAGGTATAGGGAAGAAGGATGGATGGATGGGAAAGTGTTGGACGGACGGGTTGACGGAGACAAAACGATTGCTGAATCTCCTATTGTTCTTCTTCATCTTCCGGCTTTCACCTTCTCATTCTCGTCGTTTTTTAGCCCGTCCTCGTGTAGAATCTTATACCACTATGCACCAAAGTCTTGGTGTAGGTACTAACAAGGAAAGTATAAGGCCAACAAAAACATGATCAACTTTCACCACTTTTACTTATACTCCCTTAGAAGTTTCCTTGCCACCTTAAGTACAGTAATATTCAAGAGTGCATGTTGGCCCTTAAGTGGGTGAATGGGTACTTAACTTACATTTCAGAGAGTGCTACGTGTGACATTGCTTTCTAGATGAAGAGTTTAGCCTGTCCATCATCATTGTTTTTGTGGACTGCAAATAATCACAATAACGACCACATAGGAGAGGGAAAAAGCTTTTAAACAAGCAATTTAAAAAAGTCATTTAAGGTATATTAGGACATTTTTTGTTGCATGTCCTCATTAAGTACACAATTTATACCAACTGTATGTTTGTTCGTTAAGTCATTGAGAAACATGTACAACTCCTATTCAGATTTAGTAGGATTCTTATGAATAATGATGTACTCCTTTAATTTAGTTTAATTTAATCCTTACAATGTAGGACCCTGACATATGTATGCTTTGTGGAAAATACCTTGCAAAAACAACGTCATTTATTGACCAGACTTAAAACTGAAGCTGTAGACATTTAGGTTTACGTTCAAAGATAAGTTAAATGCACCAAAATTTCATAAAGGATCGGACGTTAATAATAATGATGTCTTAAAGAATGGAAAACAATTCAAATTCAAATCGTTTTCATTTAAGTATGTGAAGTAAGCTAAACCAGAAAGCAGAAATTAATATTACTTATAAAGTAAAGGTTGAACACAGAGCTCGCAAAAGTTATAACCTTAGACTATTTGTATACAGATTAGGTTGAAAATTATCATTTTCACCAGACAAGCAAACCAGAAAGTTACTAGTGTGGTGTTATGGCGTTTTAAAATATAATTGTAAAAAGCAATCATGCTTACATCTCTGAAGAGTATATTCAGATAAAATAAAACACTATTCACAGAAATTGCTCAAAGAAATTCAAAGAAGAGGTTTGTAGAAGTTTTTGTACTTTCATCACAACAATCAAGGGAAGGACATTTGCATTGAAGCGATTTGTGTGGAATATGTGCAATATTCAATCTACCATGCGTTGTCAATAGGGGTTAGAAAATACGCCTTTATTAAGACGTTATTATTGAATTAGTATGTGCTAAAAGCGTCCAAAAAAGCCCTATGTACTTTAAGACGAAGTTTCTTCCATTGATTTCAGTACATGTAAATAAAATTTAAAAAGATTACAGTTCGAAACGTATAAACTCAGATATCTGCTTTGCTGGAAAAGGCATATCTTCCATGCTTTCCGAACCCTATTTATCAATCATCATAATACTAGATTTAGGATATTATTTAAATCTGTTAAGTTGAAAATGTTCTACATGTAAACCTTCGTATACATTTTATCAAAAACTTATAATGTTTTATGGCAAAATACATGTCAAAAAAAGTGAGGACTAAGAAAGCTAATACAAATCAAGATTTACATTTAATCGGAATGTAGTTTCTTAAGATTTAGTTAAAAATGATCATCATAGTAGGGGGTATTGAATTGGAAATGAAATGTGATACATTGACGATGGAACCCCGCTGAAAGCATGGCAGTCAGATTGAAATGAAATATTAACTAAATTGAATTCCAACATCAGAGTATTATTTGACGTTGCATACAATCACATTGAAAGCACCTCAGTTTTGAGCTAGGTCATTCTACCTCCTTCTTATCAAACTCCATCATTTAGAAATACATGCTTCATAAAATGTAAACTTAAGTTGAGAAACATCTCAATTATTTAGTCTCGACGAGATAATCCTAATCCCAAAGTCAATTCTGAGTACAGTCAAAAGTCTGAAATCTTTTAAAATCTCTAAGAATGTCTTTTTCATTCAATCGTCCCAGTCCTTCCTGACTGATAAGAAAAGTTTCACTTATTTCTGTTTTATGTTTTAGTTTTACTCACACAGATCTTGCAGAAGGGACAAGACTAATATGTTTAAACCTACTTCAAATCCACAATGTTTATTTGTTTTTCAGCTCTAGAAGAACAACCCCCTATAATTTCAAGTTGAAAAAGTACAGAACTTGAACTTGCACTTTACTGCTCTCATCCTCTGGTTTAGAAGGCAACACACACCCTAAGCAAAAAGGTCCAAAAACCAGATATCTATGTGAGATGAAGATTATTCTCATGTTTTTATATGTGTATTCAAGTCTTTTTGTAACGAATCTGTAAATCTAGCGACTGTGGTAAATCTAGAACCGGTTCGAATTTCAAGAAATGTGACTTAATTTATTTTTACATGGGAATCTTCTAACAAATTGTAAGTAGTTTCTCACTCATGACATATTTCGAGAAAGTGCTAACTAACCAACTACAGCAACTAGTGTGAATACAAGCATGTTTTAATCTATGTATAGAAGAACCCACACTTTATCTCGATTTCTTGTCTAAAATATATTATACTGAACTTTTAAAAAATGTATTATTTCAATTTGTCCTTTTCTACTTATTAAAGTGTTACAGAGAAATTTTTTAACTACCCTCAATGTTTTTAAAAATTTTTTACTGTAGTATGAGTATGATAATTATTGTAGTTCTTGCAATACCACACCGTTGATTGTAGTCTGCCTGTTTATCCTCGATTATATGTATTTAATGGAATTGATTTCGTTGACTTAAGATTTGGATTCTCTTGGATTAGACGATTCGTATTGATTTAAAATGCAATAAACTCTACCGTACATGGCATATATGTTTTTACAACATGTGAATGTGTGTAAAAGCAGCCCACAGGTGCTAATTTAAAATCAATAAAAATCACGTGTAAAAACTCACCAGACTTGATATCACTGATTAAATTCCTCTTGATCAGGAATAAAAATCACACTTGTTTAATGAAAAAAGAATTACGGCCGTAAATTCTCAACTTCTGGGACATTTGTTACCTCGCTGTTTTTTAACATTCAACATCTTTCACCTCGGCTGTGGAACCCGACCGAGGGGTTTTGAGCTGGGAATCATCTAATTATTTTTTTAATCTAGGAGTAAAAAACCTAGGTCCTTTAATCTTACTTACAATTAGCTTCGAAAAAGGTATCCTTACACTTCTAGTCTTCAAATGCAGACCATCAAATGATTTTATTTAAAACACTAATACTTTTCAAAGATAATTTTTTATTACATGGATTTGAGGTACTCTGAGGTAAATCCACTCCCATTTTTACGAAACTTATTTGTTGTACGAAAGCTGAAAGTATGTATGCAATCAGGCCACCTACATTTGCAAAACATTAATCTGAAGTCTAAAAAGAAAACTGCACACTAAAATTAATTTTTAATTTTTAAAAGACTATAAAAATGGTAGAATATGAATTTATCCACTTTAAGTATCACTTGGATACACCCAGTTTGTAAAATGCAAATCTACTTTGCATTTTGTTTCAATCGAAGGTGCAAATGTTTAAGACATACATGAAAATTTAAAATAATACTTAAGTTGCATTTCCAACTATTGCATTGTAAACTTGGTTAACTACTAAGTGGGTCTTTATCACTTATAACAATGAATAAAATGTAATTTTGTTCAACTTCTTTTGTCATCCCTTTTTTTAGTACTCGCATTTCATTTTATATCTAATTAACTCATTTGCATAGTGATTTTATCAGCCTTTTAAAGCCAATAGAATAAAAGAGCATATGCTGCAGGTCCTTTTCTGCTGCTTAACTATCTTTCGAAGAACCTCATAGTTTTTGTCCCATTAGAGAAAAAAATCGACTCCATCCAAAAACAATTTTTTTGAAAATTCAGATTTCGTTCAGTTATGAAGTACGTCTGTCCTTCATTGTTTTTCGCAATTTCTAATCCTTTGTACTTTCTATATACTTCGTCTATTCAGTACTAACTCATGGTGAAAACGATGATTCCATTCCAGTAATTTCAGCTTAAATTATTTTTAAAGCCTCTTTTGTGTTCTACTAACTCGAGCACAAGCGGATGTCAGTGAAACCCATTTAAAATATTATAACCAGCATAAAATTTTGCAATTACAGCTAAGCTTTCTCATTTTACGACGGCGGCTTGATGAAATCGTATCTTTAATAAAAGTACATATCAAATCAATTAAACCCTAACATGTCGATTTAATTCTCTATTATTATTGAAATAGTAGGTATTATACATTACAAATACCTTCAATACCCTAATGGTACTTATTTAGCATTAACAAAGTTTACATTCCAGCTGTAAAGAATCGCATTGCATTGTCTCTCTCATCTCATCCAATGTCATGGCACACACATATTAAGGTGATTGTTCTTTTTCAGCGAACCATGGAGTCGAGAGACCTTTCATTAAACCTTCTAATTTACCTAGCTCTAATACCTTCAACTCATTTGTGTACATTCAACCAGGCGTTGAAATTCTTCAGAATTTATGCACATCATCATGCCATGTCAATCTTCTTGCCTGATGTGTTTCTACTTTAACAAATTCACAACAACCCCCAGGACCTCATTTTAATCTAAGGAGTTATATCATCCTACTCTCTGGTGATGTAATAGTAATTTCTAATCATTTGTACAACTAGCACTGACTAGTCTGCAATTTTCTTATAATATGTTCCAGATTATAAAGATTCTATGAGAGATGGATGTACCTTGCATTTAATGCATTGATGATGTGATGATGTTGAAGAGTCAAATGATGTTTGCCAGAAAACTTGAATTTATTTTACGTCAAATTACCCTTCACCTTGTAAACTTACTTTTGCACTAATTCATTCTAGGTACTTTTATACTAGTTATCAATAATTATCATTATCAACAGCCAACAAGAAAGTATCATTTTACAAACTTTGTTTTTTTCTTAAAATATACGAAGCCATACTACAAAAAATGGAAAAAACTATACTTTTAAGTTGCACAAAACTATCAATGATACGGATAATTTCCAGGGGATTTAAAAAAGGGAATGATTGACATCTTTAAAAAGCAGTTAGTAAGTATCAGACACGTATCAGAAACAAAATATTCATTGACTCATATTGGTCTACATTTCTTCTATAATGTTACTGAGGCAATTCAATCTTTGAACCCGAATGACAACAATACATAGTTTTCAATTAATTATATCGTGCGCAAGTAATTTATTAAAGAAAATTCAAAATATGCAGAACAATTATGAAATTTATTCCTCAGTCTCATTTTAAGTAGAATATAGAAACCAATACAGGACTGTATTTTCCTAACCATACATGAGGTTGAACGTACTTCCGCTTTATGAGTTAATGTAGAAATGCTTTGAAATATTTTATCTACAGCCCCATTTTTATAACTTTTTCATTAATATCTTACGGGAAGAATTATTATATATTTCTTTTATATCGAACAGCATAAAAGTCAAAGCAATCCCCGGTTTTTCCAGATCACGATGAATTTCTGAGCAGTTGTATTAAAAGTGCATATCTTTTTATACTCCACGTCCACCATGTTCGTTGAATCGAACCGCAACCGCAAGCACTGCTTGATAAGGCAATAAATGTGCAAATGCAAATCAAAAATATGCATTGAATTTGGAGAATATAAGAGAAATAGATAGAATACGATGACATAATATGTCTACGAGGAGAATAATATTTTGCGGGTTCAATTTAACTCACAATTTTGGATTCTGATCTGATCTAAAGTCGACTTGCCGGAAGAAGAGAAGAGGCCAATCCAATCCCATGCCAGAAATTTCCATTGTGCTATGTTTGTTGACATAAGATCCAGATAAAGTGCTGCTGAATACTTGTGCAAGGGTGCTTTATCTGAAGTGACAATATTGTAATATTATGGAAATTTAATGAGATTCCGGGGAATTATGTAAACCTGCTTATGGACTTCCACTTACTTGCTGCACATTGTGCACAAGATACCTCTCTTCCATATCATCGAATAATATCTTCCTTATTCAATTTGACTGACTCGACCCGACCTTGTTGGCTGCTAGAAAAGAAGCAGAACTCATATTATCTACTTTCCCTTGCTACAGATAAGCACAACACAGTGCCTTCATACTTACTGGTTTTGTCTACGGTCTACCTCCCTATTCATATCTCTCATCTTCAGCAGCAGCTAGTGAGAAATTTATAACAACTCCCAGTATTGTATTTGTCATCATCATCATCTTGACTAAACATTATCTGTGAATTTGGTTATTTAACCGTTTTGGTTTGCATATAAAATTATATCTTTGTTTACCGGTTGTCACTCATTCCGTTCGGAGACTTTAAGTCCCACTAAACGTATCTCGTATGCAAGTAATCTGCTTCTGGCTGCTGCTGCGTGGTCTATGTGAAAGCTGAATTTGACTAGGTTGTGTTTCAACACAACTCAAGCCACAACATCATGGTCACTAGGGAGTATATTTCATGGACTTAAATGTGTAATGTTCTTCCGATGGCATGACTGCCCTAACAGGCTTATACGGTTTTATATCCCCATCAAATTTACTAGTAGTAGTTGAATTAAGTGAGAGACGGGAACTGAGCTCCTGAGACAGAATAGATAGTCCATTGATTTTGATTTTATCTCTCTTAATCTAATATTGAATATTCATGGGGCTCTCTTCAATCTATTCTCATACTGACACTACTACTATGCTTCTTCTCTCTTACCTAAGCCTAAAACCAAGCAAGTACAAATAAATTTATGCAAAAGATCTCTCTACGTCTCGCAGTTTCCTGTTTGTATCGGAAGTAAGCTTTATGGACTTGTTTCATTCTTATCCGAATAGCCCATCAAGGTACAGCCTCTTAATGTCCTTCTAACTCCAGTTCATCCCAAGCTTCTTTATTATGTATAATGTGAGTGAACTATACAGAATGTATCTTTCAGGAAATTGTACACTCCATACTGATTCCTGACTAGGTATTGCTTTTCCCATCTCTGGGTATTAATTAAAGGTTTCTATTTACGTGTTGTTCTGCCGGTACTTAAATTCCCATTTCTCACCTGCAGACTTTATTTACTTTTGCTACCACTGGTATAAATTTTCTTCCTAATTGGAAATTAAATTGGAGCTTATCAAGTATCTCTTGAAACATTCTCAACCTCCTTCTTCCCCAATGGTAGGATGTTTACACCTACGTACAAACTAATTGCCACCGTTGTTGCCACAAACTAAATGACCAAAACGTGACTTTCCTTGCTAAAGACGTCACTCAAAGTCTTCTACACACACACAGTCATAATGGCCATTTCCCGCAGTCTTTTATAATTACAACTAAATGAAATATTCATAGTATGCGGTACGTTATGGTATGCTCTGAACAAATCTAACCCTAAGAGCTATAACTGTATACATTTTGTGGTGAGCCCTTAAACTGTTTCAGTCTTCTTTTCTTTGAAATAAAAATTAATCAACTTGGTTCGGAAAAATAATAATATTGGTGAAAGAAAGGGAAAGTAAAAAATAGATATAAATATATATGCCATGAACCCGCATGGTGAAAAGGGATATTTAAAATGTTGAAGGATGCTTCAATGCTTAAAAAGGCGATCTTGAAAATGGAATGGTATTGTTATTCAAAGGAACTAAAATCACGGTTGGTTGGAAGTGAAAGCTAGAAATAAAGAGAGTTGGGTTAAGGCAACCAGAGGATCTTGAGAGAGAGAGCTTTGAAAAGGTGACAATTAGTACTTAATTGTTCGCCTCTTGACTTTTCTCTACTACTCTTTCTACTTGTGCCTTTTCCAACCCTGCCTGCCTATTCTTTCTATAATTTCCACCATACCAAAACCAGTAAACTAGAAATCGTCTCTCTTTTAGTTGTGCTTGCCAAAGCCACAAATTATCAAAAGACGGTTCAAGGAAGTCTGCCTCAGCTACATGAGACCTTTCTCTAGATATAAAGCCAAGAAAGGAATAGGCTAAAGGAGTACAGAAGAGTGTTAAGTAATCTCAAGCGAAAAAAGGAATCGTATATTAAATGTGTATTACTACTAGTCTGTATTTGTAGCCTTATGTAGCAGTAGTAATAGTACGGTTATCTTATGGAATTTTCTTCTCTTTATGAATTAAAAGAATAAGAGTTAAGATGTTTCTAAGCTTGGCTTGTCTTCTGGTTTGTGATGTGATTGTGTGAAATCTTGAAAATTTCAAGGAGGCTCTTCAAAACCACTAAAGTTTGGGGGAAAGAACAAGATGAACCATATGCCTTGTCTCTATTCAGTTCAACTCACGCCCTCCTCATTAATTTAGACTTTGTGGGATGATTTCCTTAAAATTCTCAAGTGTGAGAAATCCTTTTCTTTATTCATTAATCAACCTCAAGTGGCCAACACTTTAATTTATCAAAACTATTGGGGTTACTTTAATGATGTTCGGTGTGTATCTAATAAAAAGGAATTGAAATTTAAAAACTGTAGTTATTCAGAATGTGATGAACCTTAATGCATATTACTCTTTATTAATATCCCAAAAAAATTGTAACATTCATTTCAATGCCATTAACTTTCTATCATAATTTAAGCAAGATCTTGAGCATGACGACTTACAAATGTGTTTTATCATTTGAATACAAAAAAATTCGAAAAATAATGAATTGCTATGATTTTGAGGTTACAAAATGAGATAAAAAACTCAAAACTCAATAATATTATAAAAAATTGAAAAACATGGCCTAAATAGGCTCAAATAATTAAAACTAAAGCTTACTGGAAGTGCATGGGTGAAGTACAGAATTAAAAAATTAATATTATTATTTAGATTAAATCTATTGCCAATTATTAATTTTATCATCATAATTTAGACATACGAAATCTGTCTAGCATCCAATAAAAGGTCTAGTCAACAAAAAAACATGGTCTCATAGTAAACAACAAATTATGATTTATAATGGAATCAGGTTAGAAAAATCCTAGTCAGAGAGAATAAGTTTAGACATGACCACGTTCTAGCTCAACTGACATTAAGTTTTCAAAACTTTACACGCATGTTAAAAGATCAACATCTCTCAAAAAAAACTATTGTAAATCGAACACATAACTATAACTAAACTCCCAACCTCTAGTTCGGAAATAAACGTTAAAATTCCTTACGATACTTTCCTTTCCGTGGTCGGTACAAATATGTAGTGCGAGGCTGTGAAGCATAACCAAACTTCTTGGCGAATTCATCCATATCCGCACGTGTAGTTCCAGTGCGAGGTCTTGTGATTGCAGCACCATCCTCCAGGTCCGTTTCTTCGAAACCAAACACGAGTTCTTTTTCAAAACGTCCAAAAAGAAACAGTCCATCGTCTTCATCCTCTTCTTGATTTTGAGCCAATGCGTTTGAAAGGTTTTCGAGATCCGAGAAAGAAGAGTTAGTCGATCGAGTCGATCCTGAGTGCATCCCAGATCTTAAGCTTGATATATCCGACTCCACACTTTCCAATGACATTTTTCGGTTAATCTTGGTCGGCTTCTTGAAATCAAAAAATTCCGTTGATCCTTTCATGGGATCCAAAAATCCTTTATCATGCTGAATTTTACGTTGAAATGGTTCAAAAAACCCAGAATTTTCATATCCACCCCATGCACCCATAGCTCTCGCTCCATCTTCTTTCCGCATCACGTTTGACCCTGACTTTTCATTCGAATCTCTTACAGCGCTCTGTGTTGCACTTAATAAAATCCCTGGTGGCGGAGTTTTAACCCGTGGGAATATCTTGGCCATCTCTCTATCCATGAGGAGATCACCCGAGTTGTTCAAACTGCTTGATAATGACAACCTTTGGAGCTGTTGCATTGGACCCACAGCGTATGATGTCCCAGTGCCCCAGCATGACAAGGGATCTAACTCTGAACGTTGAAGGTCATCGCTGCTCCTCCCTCCAGCTTCCATGCCCTTAGAAAATCCATACTCCCTGTGCCCACCGTAGTCATAGCCCGAAGAGACTGTAGTTCCCGATTCCCAGATTGATTTCATAGCTTTCACCTTCTTTTCATCGTTCCAAATTTTCTTCAAAGAATCGTCCATCTCCTATTAAAATTAAATACAAGTTCATTTTAAAAACCTTACATCTTACATTGTATAATCTAAGTGTTACTCTTTTTACAGAATTTAAACCAAAGAGGTAATATGTAAGCTAAGATTATCAAAAATAATATTATCAAAAATATAATTTTCAGTTTTGAACTGCTACTTCTCATCTGAGACAGTGCACATTAATACCTGGTGAGAGTATGAATCCGTCCTGTCCTTTGTGTAATCACAGAAAAAAGGTCCCAATGAATTATTGAATTCCATGCTCAATGCTAGCTACCCCCTTATTTCAGGTCACAGTTCAATAGTTGAAGGTAATGGCTATGATTGAAGGATTGAACTAGCTTTTATTTTGCTACTGCTAGATCAAAAAAAATTGACAATTATGAAATTTTGGGCAGAAAGGTTGTTTTATTTCCGAACTAAGAGTATGGAGAGCGGAAGAGGAGGTGAACGGACGGAGAGAGACGGAAGAGGACTTGGCTCTACTAGTAGAGGTTATTGTTCAGTAGGTGTAGAAAAGCGGTAAGAAATATCTAGGGGGATGATTAACTTTTAGCATTATTGGACCTACCTTGAAACCCTTTTCTGGCCTCAAACAATTATTCATCACTTTGCTCCATGTACCCACACTGCCACTGCTCTTTCTCCTAGTTTACCCAACCTTGCGGCCGGACGCCATATCCTAGAGAGTCTTCAGCGGCTCGGCTCTACTCCAAAAATGTGCAACTTCCTTCTCCTCCTCTCTTCCCTCCTAAAATAACAACATCTTATTTATTATCTGCTCATCCAAAGCTTTAAAATTTCCGATGAGCCTGGCCTTCTGGTCCAGTCTGGCCCTGTAGGGAAGATAGCAAATTGCTGTCAAAAATCAGCACCTAGAAGTATGGATGTGCGAAAAATCAAACAAATTAAATGCACAGAATTTATGAACAACCCCGAAATTGATCCCTAGCCACTACTGCTACTACTGGGGCTCGTACTGCTTATTGGATGCAATTGTTCTTGAGTAATTTTTATAAAAAAAGTGCAAGAGCATGCATATATTATGATAGTCGTAATTAATTATGCATCCCTAGCAAAAAATGATTAAATCAGACAGCAGCAGGGCATCCAAGTCTCTCTTTCTCTGCAGTAGTAGTAGTCTGGAAATCCTTTTATTAGTGTCATATTACTATTATTATTTATTATTATGTTATTATTATTAATACTACTTGTTGTGAAAGAAATACTGTAGGGTATAATAATATGTATGTATGACTTAAATACTGTTTATTCTGTCACTAATCTTTGTCTTCTGACATTTCTTAAATCTGAGGTAAAAGTTTCTAGGTTAAAGGATTATATGTAAAAACCCAAATTTACTTCCGCTCCGGTAAAAATAAAACATTTTTTAAATTTGAAAAAAGGAATCATCATGACTAATGATGATGATGGGCTAAGGGGCGTCAGAGGACACAAAAGGACAGAAGGGTTAACGGGAATTCGGAAATGAATTTGTTTTATATAATTAATTGTGTAATATTTTGATGAGGCATAAATATCATTCGGCATGAGGAACTACTACTACTGTCAATTTCATAAAGCTTATTAGTCCATACTTTTAGAATAACTTTGTTTTTTAATTGCAAATGAAATATAGGTGAGTTCATCCCTACCCTATGTCAAGTGGACTTGGATTGAGGCAGGAGGATGAAAGTATATTAAATATTCAATGTACATAACTAGTAGAGGGATAGTTAAGGAAATCATGACCTCTGGTCTAAAGTTCATTTCATCTTTAATTTCTTGAGGTTAAACCTTTAGAAGAATGCAGGTCATATTTTAAGAAGACCCTTACTCATTCCTCGCCCATTCTACCCCATGCATGCATACACACGTGGAAAAATCTAGGACGAGGATACTCCATATAAATATTTTTACATTTATAATTAATAGGTCCACCATTACCTTGGCCCTTATTTCATGTCATAAATGAGCCTTATTATTAGGCCCTTTAGCCTCTAAGTAATGTGTAATAAATACCCTACCATTTTTTAGACTTTAGGTCATTCACATTCGTGTTGTAGTTGTGACTATCAAAAGGACTCCATTTCCATGTGTACACACGTATCTTAAGGTAGACGTTATTAGAACATCATCCTCCCTATATAAGGTTCTTCAATACTGATCCTTAAAAAATGTCCTCCTCTTTCTCCTTCATTTTTTATCCTAATGCCTCTCCCTCTCCCCTTTTATTCTTCTTAATGATCTCCTCTTTCACTAAAAAAGATGACCAAATCTCAAAACTTAAGTTCAACCGTTTAGGTGGTATAAAGAGGAAAGCTGATGATGGTGGTGGTGGTGGTGAAAGTTCGTGGCTTACCTTTCTTTTTCTTCTTTTTATTACTATGTATGAATGCTGTTGTAAGAATTGAACTCTTATGGTCTTGTAAGTTGTTAGTATTAGTGGTCATACTGATTCATCCTCGGATGTACTATGTAGTATGGTAGTAGTAGTTATGTGAGCAGTGACTGAGTGAAAGTACTTTGGAAAGTTGAACTTTTATCCAAAACCCAGTTACCATAGTCAACATTACTACTACTACTGACTAGGTACTATTAGAATAGTAGTAATGCCATTAGCGTCCAAGTACCGCTTCCTTCCTTCCTTTTTGTGTTTAATAATACAAAGATCTATAAGGTTCATCAGGTTATGATGATGGTGGGGGAAGGTGCAGGGTTATATTATGAAGGTTGTATTATAAACTACGAGATTTTAGGTGTAGAAACTAGTAAGGTGTACAGGCCTAAAGGTGATGATGACGATGAGGATGATGATGATGATGGTCGGTGGTGGTGGTAACATTTACTAGAATATTATTTTTTTGGACAGCTCAAGTTGGTCTTAAATCTTTTAAGGTTCGTGGATCGTGTGCGGTGTTTCTAGCTAACGGTGTTGTTAACGAAGGACATAAAGCATCTCTTGGACAAAGTGACAGGCAGACCGTTTTGGCAAATCCGCTGTCCACTCCCAGTTCCAATCAATCAATCAACCCCTTCTTTACTCCTTAGTCTTTTATTATCTCTCGTTTTGAGAACGCATTATTTTTTTTCAGCCTGGAAGTGTGAACGTTGTGGAGATCAAAAAGGAGAGGAGAAAGGAAAATATTAGTTCGACCAGGGATATGGGGAAGATAGACTTGATCCGATGGGTACCGTACGTCAATCCCTTAGATTATCTTTGTTTTAGGAAATATAAATCCCCGTGGAACTCTTGGTGACACATTTTAAGAAAAGCTTAAATTATCAACTCAGTACTTCGTGCTTTAAGATATTTAGTAGCAACAGAAATACATAAAAACTACTTTTTCGTAATCATTCTGAAACTATTGATTTTTTTAATTCTGTACGACCTGACCATACTATAAGTTCTATTTCCACTATTAACCAGCGACTTAGATCATTTAAAATTTTCAAAAAGTGTCAAATGATGTTTCAAAACTGCATTAACCATATCTAAAAAATGTTGTAAGCTGACCCACCCCATCTTGCTTGACCCTTTTGTCTCAAATGTATTCTTATATGTATGAAGTATGATACATCATATCCAATTTTATCAGATCTATTAAAAATAAAGATAAAAAATATTCCAACTCTTACTAAAATGAATATATTCAACAGCATTCACACACAGAAAGATAGAACCCAGAACCCCAATATCAGCTCATTACAGAAAGGTTCTTCTCAACATCCCATCCATCCATCCATCCCTTATGAAGTGTCTATAAGTTGTCATAAATGTGTGATTCTGATCAACTGAAATCTTGAGGCATGTCATCCCTGTCGGAGATGGATCCTGGCCTGACAGACGCACCATTCGCATTCCCTTTCTAAACATACACACTAGAGCCTATCGAGATTTGTCGAAAATGCTTACGTTCAACTCATCTATAATAGAGCTAAGTCGAACAGAAATACTCTCCTAAAGAAATTATTTCGAATATTTGATTCCAACGTCTATCCCACGCAATTGAACAAAACTCATACTTGAACATTATTATGGTTGCTAGATATTGTAGAGGAAAGGACAAAAGTATTCATCCTCAATTCTCAACCCTAGGGTTAAGTCGACAGAGTCAAAGAAAAACAACCGGTCTGTTTTCTGTAATTTCCCCTTTTCTAGGATCCTAAGTCTACCCTTGTAAATCAACCCAAGAGTAAATCTAAGAGGACGAACATTTCTATATTTTTTTTCATTTTTCTCTTCCATGTAAGTCAAAAAGTCAGTTTCATAAAAGTAATCATGAAATCAACCCCAAAATTTAATAAGAGAATGCATCATGGCATGGCTGTAGTATTAGTATATAGTAAGGCATGATTGAAAAAGGGCAGTTTAATCATATTATTATAACTTGTTCGAAAATTCAGTTACATTTACAGCAAGTTTTTTAAATGTATTTAATGTCCATAAGGATTGTTTTCAATTTTTAGGTTGAAACATATATCTTACAAGTTACAACCGTGGAAGATTTCAAGAGAAAAATGTTATACTCTTTCTAGGTACTTATTGACAGATAGAGTACAGACACCACAAAATCTTACACACTACGTTTCCAAATATTTCTATTTAACCACTCAGTTTGGAGATTGAGGAAAATTGGAAAATGACAGATCTACAGGCTAGTTTGAAATTGAAATGATGCATGGAAAGCAGTATTTTTGAAATCTTGGAATTTTAACAAAAAAAAACTACCAGATTAAGCAGATTTGAGATGGAACTTTTGACTATGAAGCTTCGAGTATAACTATAATAATGTATTAAATAAACCACACAGAAAATACCTAATACTTCTAGAGGGCAACATTAACAATGAGCAACCAGAACAGATAGAGATGATTTTGAAAGAAAAGTGGAAAAAGCTGAGAATTTCAAAGACGCAGACTTACTTTTTTTGCAGCTTTGACACTACCCGAATTTACGTAAGAGCCATACTGTTATTCCAGTTATATTATTTTGTGATGATGATGTGCTATCTCATCATTGTACTATCTCAGTCGTTGAGGACATTAAGGGAAAAGCTGACCCATGCTAAAATTCTGAGTGGACTTTCCCTAATAATAAAAATGAAATAGGAATTGCTATCTTTTGGATTGGGACTGAATCATCTCATCTCTCAAGTTAGACGTTCGCATTTATATTCACGCAGCGCAGCGTTCACTTCGATTCAAGATCTAAAACCTTAGCCCCCTGGCTGGCTGGACACCCTGAACATTATTATTTGTCAGGGTACTGGTGGGTAGTAGTGTCAGAAAGATATCGGTATTGAGTATCGGCACTTTTGCCACACATATGTGTCATCCTCATCTTTTCACATATCTTTTTATGTACATACATCCTATAGATTCATACAAAAAAGGTCAGTCAGATCGGACTCTCGTTTCGTCTTCGTCATCTCATGCATGCTCGTCATGGTGTGTATTTAGGAAAGGAAGGATTTAGAAATCCCAAAGAAAGTGTGAATCCCCACAAAGCAGATAAAAGCTTGAAATTTTTATTGAATAGATGGATAGGATTTGGTTGAATTGTGAATAAAAGAAGAATTTTTCGGATATTTTACTATGCAATCGAGAGTCCACAAGGGGGGTCAGCTATTTGATTGTCGTCTTTTCTATTATTCATTTTACTTTTTGCTCTTTGTCACCTATCATCGTCTTATTCATCTCATATTGTCATCGTTTTTTACAATGTAATGCTGATGCTGAAAATGTATTAGTATATCGGTACGTGGTATTGGGGTTGTGCTGGAATACTAAAAATATTTACTCGTATATTCCACAATATTGAAATTAAAAATCACATTGGTCCTTAATTATGCTAAAATATGTATGGTTGGGAAGAGCAGGGGTTCAATATTTTGTTTCTTTAATCAATAGCTGAGTGTAGAAGATTTCCCAGTTTAAAAACTTGCAGGACAATAAACAATTATTGTTAAATTCTCTAAACATTCTAATGAAAGCTCAATCTAAGATTAAGCAATTCAGAAATTTTCATTAGTTCTATGCCTACGGCTAAAATCGCAGTAAAAATGTGAGTATAATCTTGATTGTGACTAAAAGTAAAAGAGTGCATAACAAGCTTACAAGAAATAGAGAATACACTAAAATAAAATCTGAACCTTTAATAAAGATATTTTAAAATTACCATCACAAAATTTAGCTTTCAAAAAATACTGCCCTGTTTTTTTAGCCTCACCTCTATAATTCATGACCGTGTCTTTCTTTATTAAAGATTAGTATATTACAAAAATTAGCATATTTTTATTTAAACAATTCTTTCGAATAATTAACTCTCCCAAGTGTATTTTTAAAGAATATGACAATAATAACAATAAAAATATAAATACAAGCACCTACTGCTCCTTTTAATTTAAAATACCCCTAAAAACTCTTAGCGTCAAGCCATCATTTAATATAGCAAGAAAGGAAATTCCTCTATTTATAAACAAACGTACAGAATATAACCCCTTTATTACTTACGTGGAAGAAAACATGTTAAATCAAATGCGAGTAAAGAAGGTATTCTTATACGTTTTTTACGGAAATGAACCAAATCCGGATGTTTGTGATTTACTAAGCTGGAAAAACCGAATTCTACCAGACTCACCCCATGCTACCCGTAGGCTAGTGAATTACATTATTTTCTCCAATTTGTCCCTTCGAATTTCTGTTTCTTTCTCCATACAACTGCATACATGATAGCAAATGCAGCACATCTAATCTTAAGCCCTTGACAGACACTGTGTACTGCAGTTATGTTGCTAAACTATGGCCTCCATTCAGTTAATTCGATGACTACAGGCTTATCTGTAAAAGATAAGATTATATTTTGCAGGAGGAGAAGCTCTTCTGTTCATCCATGGATTATTCAATCCCGTCCGTATGCACTTCCTCCCACTTGACTGTATTCAAACCTCCTCCCTGCATATATAAAGGTGACTTTGTATTAAGTGGTAGTAGATGTGGGGCCAAATACAGCGGATGTTTCGGGATTTTACTTGTACTTATGATAAAAAACCCCTTCCTTGATTAAATTCCCATTCTTTTACTATAAAAATGAAAAAAGTCAAAGGGCGAATAATTCCAGTTATCAAGCAAACAAGGAAATCTCTCACTGCATTTTTTTCCCAACCTTGTCTCATTTTTTCTTGTGAATATTAGATTTATGTCTGTTCATTGGTTTGGTTTGAGGTTATCAAATAATCCTCAACTCTTCTGACACTAAAATAATCCTCCTTCTTCAAGCCTCCACCATTACATATTATACCAACGCTGATGCCATACCCATCCTAATCATTACCAACTTACCAGCACCACCAGCCTCAGTAAGAATAAGAGTAAACGTTAAGAACCAGGGATTTTTTTTTAAGATTCTCCTAATCCAAATGCACACAATGTAGACACTGCTGCAGGTCTCGAAGTATATTAAAGATAAGCTGAAGTTATAATAGAAGCAGAAGGAGCCCTTATGAATATTCATTCCAAGAGAAGACAACACTCTTCACTTTTACTTATTTCTTTTTTTTCTGAGATAATATTCATTCACATTAAGACACTCTTTTCTCACATATTCATAAAATAAAGTTTTATATTTATTACAGCTCCATAGAAGTAAGCTAGTAGTGCAGAGATCATTGTATTTTTCTAGCTGCATCTTCTTTTTTACTTAGCTGTCAATCTCAATCTTAAGTGGAGTAATTTATGACTAAGGTTGATGGATGTGCACCAATTTATTCATTTATTTCACAACTTCTCACCCTTCTTCCATCTCTCTCACCCTTGCCCTGCCGCCTGCCCTGCCTAGACTATGTGTCAAGACCTCCTCCATAAAATACTCAACTATGTATACTAAAAATATTCTTTAGATTTCAATTTTATGTATCATTTTGTGTGTACACACATTTTATTTACATTATTTAGCTGGTTTTTTAACCTAATATAGTGCCACGTACATACATATAATTTTATGTGGGGTCTAAGACCCTTTTCAAATTAGTAATGCTCACATTATTTGACTTATTTTTAGACTGATTTGCTTTTTTAATAATACAGGCGTATGATAATTCTGCTCTTAGTATGTTACTTTATTTTATTTCACCCTTGCAGCCGTAAAACTGAAATGCTAAGCAAATAACCCAAGACTAGTGCAAGTCATAAAACCGATAACATTAGTATGAATGGATAATTGAATCCAAAAAATGCATCTTCGTGGTTTGTAATAGGTTGAGTATAAAAGAATATTGATTAGGGTGAAATTGTTTGGACGAGAAATATTCCTAGTAATTAAAAATTGATAGAATGAAAAACCAGTTATATATACCTACGTTGCTTAACGTTCTGAAAAAATTTATAACGACCAAGTATATCCTATCGATACATATTAAGGTACTTGGGTACTGCCAGTAGTAAACATGAATGTACACTTGTATTATTTGTTACTTGGACATGATTAATAAAGAAAACTGCAACTGAATTCTAGTTAATCCTAAAACATTCGTTTTGGTTTCGGGACTCAAACCTTCAGACATTTGTATTACTTAAAACAATAAAAATTGAAAAGGTGAAAAAATAACTATTTAGTATTTCAAAAACGATGACAGTAATGAAAAATAAAACTAATATTTTAAAAGTCTTTGCTTCTGTATATTGCTGTCACTTGATCTTATTGACAAGCGTACATGCATTTTTTGATGAAAATAGATTTTTTAGCTCGCAGGGTGACAAATTTACATACGCCTAGAGTACATAAACATAGCAATCCAAGTGAAGAGCACAGAATACCAGAGAATAAACATTTGACTATCTTAAGATTAGTATCAGTTTGGCTTTGAAGTTAAAGGTAAAAAAGTGCAAGTTTGATTTCTTTCAAGTATTGATGACAAGACATGATGCTCGTCTTCTGCAAGATACACATTTACTTTTTACATCATTATTAAGAAAACAGGAAAATGTATAGGAGGCTAACAACTATTGCTGTGTGCTTTAGTTTAGAGTCGCTCTTTTTCAAGGAAGATCTAAAGAGTTCATCAGATTTATTATTGCTTACTGAAACAAAAACTCATATTAAATTTCTTAACCAAAGTTTCCGGCAAGAGGAAGCCTTCCTTAAAGTATGAACTGTGTTAGGATATTTCTAATTTCCATATGGGTTTGTTTGATCACTGTGTTACAAGATGTTTGCTCTACATGAAGATCACATATCCCATCGTATGATTGCTTACAGCTAAATTAGTATTTGTATACATGACAGGAACAAACTTCAATAGATGAAGAAATCAGATCCCTTCATTCTCGTCCATTGTAACTCGAAAGTCGTAACTAGTAATAAGGGTTAGCAAGAGTAAGTAAATGAGTATTCTTCCATACTTCATACCGCTTTTATTCTGTTGCTAGTTTGGGTTGAATTTTTCAGAAATGGACCTGATGGAATCAAAACAAGTCAAGCATTACGGATTTATTAGAAACTTGGATTAAACAAAGACAAACCAGGTTGTAAATTACAACCTGGTTTACAACTTGTAATAATCAAGTAGTATTTTTTGTACTCGAAATTTAAGGCTATTTTAATAATGCTTACCAATGAAGCTTCAGAAACAAAAATCAATTTGAAATTTTGATCACAGCATTTAAAATAAAAATACCCAGTGATTGAGCCTACGGACAAAAACAATCATTGTGTAACGTGTATTCATTTCATGCGTACGCTTTAGGTGCTTCCAGGTTCTGTTGTTAAAATAGTATTTTTATACATAGTTATGTAAGTTTGATAAAATCTAGTTGAATGGTATAAATTCAATGCCTGCCATTTTTCAGCACATGACAGAAGATAGTTTTTTTTGTTTCTTTTGAACAATTTGATAAATGACCACGTCTCGCAAGTTCCATGTCAGTTTCACCACCCTTGTTAAACCTTAGGATATGAAGGAAGTGAAGCACAGGGAGGTAAGAGAAGATTTCCAGAATGGACAACAATCCTTCACCTTGTCTGAGTCTGAAAGATGATATTATTTTGAACCAACTATCGCTTGACTATAAAACTGTGATATTTATAGGGTTAATATTGTTTTCCCTTTTGCAAGCATTAATATTACTTACTGACTGTGGGATTTGAACAATGTAAGTGTAAGATACCACAAAACGATCGGGGGGACATATGCAAAAATTTATCCATCCGCATGGACGTACGAATCCACGTAATGCAACAATACTATCTGCGTTTGTCATGACAAAAGGGTTATATTATTGTTATTTTAGATCATATCCTCCGGGCACTTATACATTACTCATCTCCAAGTTGAACAGAGGCGATTCGTCATGTCAGATGTGGTTGAGAGCTAGAGGTTATACTTCACTACTACTTCGAATCATCATATGATGGCGAAACTATCGGTAAGGATGTACCTGTACATTAAAATATAACAATATTGGATGTTTTTATGAATTACATTCCACACAACGATGAAGTATGGAGAAAAAAGCTCTATATTTGCGACAAAACACCCCAAATTTTACAAGAATAAAAAACGAACAATTTTCAGCAACTAGAATCGTATTGAATTTTAAGTACACATACAATATCAGTATATCTCATATTTGCAATTTAGATTAGGGTCACAATAAAAATATTATTTTCATTTCGATAATCGTTCGGCTTCATGAAATAAAACTGGAAAGGTTATAAGCGTGTGTGTCAAATTTCTTTTGTAAATTAGAAGAAAGCGAACAAACTCGGTTTCCAAATGATTGTGATGTTGTGAATGGAATAGAAACATTGAATTCTACTTGTATACGATGGAAGATGCATCTAACAACTACCAAACGATAATAAATAATAATATCAATATGAAAAACATCAAGTTATGAGGGTTCTATTGTTGTCTCATCGTTTCAGTAGCGTTTCAAAGTAATATCTGAAGTTAGTTCAGTTGAAGGGTATGTATAGTTGCATTTAGTCGGTTTTTGATTATGATGATCACGATTTCACGATGGTGTGGGTACTATGCATCCACTATGTGGATGCATCGGGCATTCTTTGCACCGAAACCCTGAAAAAGTTGTGTCATCCAGTTTTTCTAATACCACAGCAATTCCATGCAACGCAATATCAGTAGGTGGACTAGACATTTGAATCCCCATTATGAACGAAAGTAGAAATCAGTATTACATTCTGAAAGTAAAAGCGAAAGAAGAATTGAATCAGACTGGATTGGATGTTTCTGATGAAAAATGATAGCAATTATGTTGTCGGCATATAAATGATGAAAACGCACAATATTTTGATACATTTCTTTAGATTCTTTGAAAAGGAACAATTGATATATAGAGAGAGGAGGGACACAAAATGTAAAATTAATGTGAGACGGGGAATGATAAATATTTGCAATCAGAATCTTTTCCTTTATTCTGGCTGAGACATACCAATTTCTTGATGTTTCTCATCCTTTTGACGCAAATTTGCTTAGTCTCAACTATTTTCTTAAACAGGCTCTTTTGAAACTTTCCAAACCCTCTTGATGATAAGCCAAAAAGTGTTCTGTCACAAGATTGTTACTGTTGACTCTGGTGTTTGCCTCTAAACTGTATGACGCATTTTGGTCTTACTTGTAATAGTTAAAGCATTACAAACTACTAAACTCTTGTTAAAGTCAATTTGACTTAAGATTCAATAAGAAAAGTTAGTTTTTGCTGCATTATGAAACGATTTGAATGCCCCATGTTGTTACCGTAGTTGGTGTGTAGGTAAAAGTGAGCTCTAAATAATGCCAGAACAGTTTATATTTGAAACTGTTCTGTCTTATAAGTGCATCGGATTTTAGGGTTGGATCTTGAGAGCGAAAGTTGTTGGTCCCTTGGAAAGTTTTTGGTCTAGTCTAGTCTCTTAGGTAATTATACATTTCTTTTAGATAGAGAAGTCTATATATCGTTCTTCCTATGGAGGATGGTAGGTTACACAGTGAATTATTGAGAGAAATAACCTTTAAGAAAAACATACATTTGAAGCAAAAGTTTCAATTAGTTTTATGTAATTGAATTTTGTGCAACGGGGAATGGTTAAAGTAAACAGGAACAGTTGTGTCCCACACAAATAACATGTATTAATTCTACTGGGAAAAGGGAAATGTATATTTGGCATAAGAATCTTGACTATATTCCTACCTACTACCACTACTTTTGTGCATCACGGATTTCAACCCAGGAAAGTTATCCTAAATCCTTGCCAATACCTAAACTCATAAATTATCTGGTTGGCTTAAAACCTTTCAATCAGTTTTGTCACAGAAACGAAACATCAACCAAACCTTACCAATATAGAAACATTAGAAATAGAACAAACAAGAGTGTTCTCTTTTAAGCATTTCTTGTGTAACAAGTTAGGCTTTCCTATACAGTAAAACTAGCAAGATTCCATAGAAAAAAAACTTAAACAATAAACTGTAGAGTATTAAGGACTATTTAAGTGACCTTCATGACAATTTCCTTATGAAATGTAGTACATTGTCATGTTTGAAAAATTGATTAACAATTTAAACCCATGTTTTGCATTAATTTAGAAATCGATCGGCCTGAAAGTATTGGCGAATTTTCGACGAAAAAGTCATCATATACTAATTGACAAATTAACTGTAATAAATTCAGTTTACAAAAAAGTCGAATTAGGTTTCTACTATTAAACTACAATATTTCGTCATTGTTTCCTCACATACAAATAAACTAAATAAGAATGAGGACCCAGAGTCATTTTAATAAAAAGATTTCAACACATTTTATTTAAAGGGTCTCATCTGCAAATATTAAGCGTGCCTTCACCTAACGTAAGGATTGTCAATTCTTATATCCAATACCATCGTATATAATAGATTCAATGGCATCCCCCGTGTCTGGTCAAAAATGCTCCTAGCTCACTTGAAAGGGTTAAAGGGTGATTATTTTGTTAACATAACCAGTATGAAAACACCGTATATTACTTATCGACTGAGACCACACTGGAAAGAAATTGGAAAACTCGTATTATACTAATCCTTAAGTCTAATAAAAGTCTGAAAATGAAAGTAAACGTAACCACGAAGGAGGACAAGCAATAATAAAGACAATATCCTAACTCATTTGTAGCAGTTGCTGTTTATAAAGTAACGAGTGGTTTGATGGGACATTTAAAGGTAATACGAATGTATTTTTGGTAATGTAGCAAGTAATGCACCCGAACGGGTATTGCAAAGCCCCTTCAAACCGATTGAATAGTTAGCTACACTATACTACTGTCGAGACTATTGACTGTGGTAACTTAGCAAATACTGGGGGCTGGTAGATAAGTAAAAGTAGTAGTACCACTGGCTTTCTTGATACTAGCAGAGGACATTTGGTACTTGGAATCCTCAAATGAATGTACTTTAGTACTTAGATGTTGAGTATATAGAAAATGAATATTACGAGGATGGCTAAACACTCAAGAGTTGAATAAATAGAAATTTACAAGGAGTAAAGAAAACAACATTCTATCTTGTATTCTGTATCAATCCACCCATCACATGGGCCTTACCATTCCTTAAAATAATATATAAAATAGTGTACTAGGACTCAGGTGATGAAGGTAGGGTCATACTAAGTTTTAGTATTTACTACTGGTGGCACTTATAGATATTTCCTACAAGTACCTCACACTTAGACATCCAAAAGTACGACATTACAAGTCGGTCTGCTCCCAATATTTATCCAGCCAGCTGCTCCCCATCCACTCCATTTTACCTTTATCTGTATAAACCTCATCCAAATAATCCGAAAGAAAACACCCGGGTCACACGACATTACACTGTCAAATTGAACCGTCTTCCTCTTCCTTGCAAATATCCGTTCTGCCACACCATTAATACTAAAAGAACCATCACCTCTACTACTACCAAGCTAAGAAATGGTATTTGGGAGCATTTATTTGTATTCCTTCTCCCATAAATATATATACATGTGTGTAGATTATTCCCTGCTTTCTCAACAACTTTTTCACAGATACGTAGATAAACCCGGGTGAAATCCACTTCTGTCACCCGAGGACTAAGAAGTTGTCTCCTGGCATGAAAAATTAACAGAAAAAAATACCACACACACTACTAACTCTTCAGCCAACTCTATACATTTTCTTACAAAGCAAACCCTCTACAGAAAAGGTACATATTATCTTGGTAAAAAAGGGCAAATAATAATAAGAATATAATGTTGCATTGCATTGTACAATATATATTTTTTTCTAGCTGTTGTATTACAACGATGAAGGATGGAATTAAAGGAAATTGTTGAAGAAAGGTTGCAAAGTACCATAAGCATTGTAAGAAGATGGTACAAAATCATAAGGACTTGTATGATCAAACTTGAGTATGAAAATGCAATGCATTGCCCTTGCTATGGTGTACCCTTTGTAATCGAGAATCTCTATTAAAAATCTGAAATGGGATTTTTGTCACGACGAAAGTAATTCATGTAGGCAGTTCCGGAGAATCAGGTACACAAAGGTGTTGTCTTATTATTTATATTATTATTATTAGCCCCATATGATGAGATACCCAGGAGTTTCCTATTCATCCAAATGGAGTGCATGAGACGATCGCATTAAAACATCCTTCTACAAAACAAGTCCACCAAGGATCATCCAAACTTCTTTGAAGGGAATTCGCACGATGAGACCAAAGCGGCTGGGGCTGTTCTTCTCTTTTAGCTGTGGTGGTGGTAGTCGTGGTCTTTTAGTCTTTAGTCTAAAATGAACTATGAACTCGAATGGGGTTTTTTCACAATGTGTGTGTAGTAGTGTAGGTGAGGTACTTATGTATGCATATTATGAACAAGTAAAGGAATGTCTTATATGTTTATAATATTTATCATTTATCATGTTTTCGGCATGCATGCATAGAGGCAAACAAAAAATGACTTGGAAAATGCCGTGGTGCATGCGATATGACTAATGGGTCTCCCCAAGCTAGAACTCCGTGCTCGACCCGTCGCTAATCTTTTCCTTGCCAATTTTTCACTTCACGGACAATTCTTCAATGGAAATTTATTTTTCAAATAGTTTTTAAGGAAATGATAAGTATTAAAGCAATTTAAACTATATTTGATACTGAATCCAGAGGAAATATTACTTTTTATCAGTATACCTCCTGGAGATGCTTCTTTAATGAAGGAAAACGACATGATGTGAGGTATTTTCATGGCTCATTTCCCTTTTTAGAATGATATCAAACGATCTATAGGCAAAGAAGGCAGTCATTCAGTAAATTTCGAATAATTACTAAGTATTTGGTAAAAATATTTAAATTTTAAAGCCGTGTAGTTTAATACAAAATACTTTACAAGAAATGGGATGGAAATTTTATTAACTCGCTAACCTTAACAATCTATAGTAATACTTGTAATACTAATACTTTTCAAGTTGTACCCAAAATCCAAATCACCTATTAAGTTTTCATATACCTAGGTGCGAAATTCCACCAGGAAAAAGTGGTTTGAGCAAAAAAGTAGTACGTAGTTGCATCCGACCATTATTTTGCAGTTTTTTTTGTACTTTATTTGCAAATGCTATATTACGAAGTATTAGAGAAATCCCAAAGCCAATAGGGAAAGGATTTTACTACTACTACTACATAACATTTGCAAAGTCTACAAGCTCTACAATACTACTTCAAATACACCCTACAATACTACTTCAATTCAAGTATTGATGATAGCAGCGATAACGATAACGATACTAAGAATTATTCTGGAACAAGATGATTAGTCAAACTCATGTACAAATCTCAGTCAAGAAAGACACCTTGAACCTTAATTGACACTGCAGTTGTTGTAATTTTTCTTGTTCCTGCCACCAATTTTACCCCTGTCTTTAAACATAAGCTCACTCTCCTATACCATTTTTACCATTAGGCAAGGAAAAAAGCTGTATTTTACCATTAGAACATATGCCTTTCATAATAACATAAAAGAAAAAGAGTCAGGTTTCTGATTCCACTACATTGCATCCTTACTCAACTTGTTTATCATTTCAGCTCATCTTTAATGTTGAAACCCACCCACCGATGAATCATAGCAAGTTTTTTTTCATCTAAAAATGACGATCTAGACATAGTGAATAGGATACAATTAGCATATCACGAAATACTACAAACTCAAAAGAAATCCAAACTCATGTCTGTTTCTCTCCACTTCTCAGCCAATTAGCAGCCATTTGGTTCATTCAATCAAGCTGAAACTTGCAAAAAATTCGCTTTTAGAATATCAATTACCCATATTTTGCTAGTGCTCACCTGCTTTTATTTAATGAAACATATTATATTATAATAATGATGACTTCTGTAATTTTAAGCTTCAAGCCAATAATAGGAAATACCACCTAAAAGTATGTAGTAGGTAGGTAATAAATTATATTTGTATGTAAGCCTATGTATAAGTTCTATGAAGTATTATCCGTAATAAATTTTGCAAGGCGTGAACCGTATAATTCCCAACCCAGAAGTTCCAAAGCCAGTTTGTAGCAAATGCAATGGTTTAAAAAACATTTCCAAGAGAACGAATGTGTTTAACGCTTGGGATAATTTTCTTAGAAAGTCGTGTGTCATTTGGCAGTCAGTAGCAATGAAATGAAAACGAAGTGCAAATGTTTCATGAAAATCATTACGCTAAGATAATTACATTTTAGTTGAAAATCCTGTCTTGGGATTTGAGTAAAGTAGTTAGTAGTATTATAGGAAATGTTTCCTTGGTGTACAAACCAGAGGTTATCTTTTAGTTGAATAGTACATGTTTTCTATTAAGATTTCTTCAAAGAATATTATTTCTCTTTAGTAGTGACAGTTAGAGTAACAACGATAGGATTTAGCAGAGTAAAGTTAGATCGTCTCATGGTTTACGACCAACTAAATTCTCATACAAGTGTCACTCTCACTAAGAGTTAATGAGGTTTCAGGATGCGTAATTGGTGGCAGATTGGCTAGGAGATTAGAATATCAAATATAAATAAAGTAGTCGTCGTCTCTACTAGAACTGTCACACACCTACGGTTGACATTTATAACTTGGTATGAGCTCACATCTAAAATTTCTATAGATTTTACGCATAATATCAGTACCTGAAATATTTTTTACATTTTTACCAAAGCTGTGCAGTTGGTTACGTTACACATGGGTACTGAGGATGTTATGTTTTTTGATTTTATGATATGCATGACGCATTGATGTATTTTTCTATACCTAGAAAATATTGTGGAGGTGTATCTGACACTTCAAATTAGCTCTGAGATCATTTTTAGCTTTTTAAAGTCAACAAAGTTGTTATCATGCTTGATAATTTGATAAAAATTTCTTTAAAGAAATGGAAATAAGCGATTTTCTGTATGCTAGCACATTTGCACCTGTTCTTACTGGTTGAATTTTAGTTAATTTGACATGAAAACACTTACGTGGGGCTTAAAATTAATAACCCTTTCGACTTCTTTTATACATTACCAAGTCCAAGTGACTTACTTAAAGTGTTTGGGGTATTTCCGAACAAACTAGTACATTACACAGTTTTGAAAAAGGGATTGAAATGAAGGAATAAGTCGTGTGCAATATCCACCCTGTAGTAGAAACAAACTGGAGTGGATCAAACTAACCCAAAGCACATGCTTCAGTAATGCTTACCCTAAAAATTATGTAATAAACACAGATACATAATGTTTCAAAGAATTTTCGATCCATCAGTACTCCCTGCTCAATCAACAACTCTGTGGGGAAAACATTCACTACATAGTGTGTGGTTTTGAAATACGAGTAACAAAATGTGAAGAATTTCAGTTCCTTAGGGAAGATGATGCATATGTGAGGCATCAGGGTTAGAGACCTACTTGGGTGCAAGTTAAGTATGAATAAGAATCACTCAGAAAGTATTAGATAGCATAAATTGCATAATTCACCAAGTGCCAACTGCTGTGCTCTAGGACTCTAGGATGTGTAACAGTACCAATAAGTAGATAAGGGGATATACACACTTGTCTCGTTAGTTTACACACAATAAAAAAGCTTCGGTATGAGCATTTGCATGAAGTTTATGCAATGATGCAATTACGAATATTTAGAATGTTTCAGAATTTTGAAGTTAATCATCAGTGGAAGAATATTTTTGAATGAAGAAGAGAATGAGTGACTAATGATTTACGATCATTATAGGGACCGACGGATTTTTAAAGGCTGAAACGAAATGTTTTTAATAAATCTTGTTGAAGTTCGTTCTTGGGTATTCATCTTAAAAAATACCAAGTCATATTTTGTTCAATACAAATAACCCAAGCACAAGGACAACCCAACGGTAGCTCTTATACTAAGAAAATATATGCTTTCGGTTTTCTTATCAGCTTTTCTGAAACTGGAGTGAACATTTAGAGCTGTATTTTATTTGTACAAAAGCCTTTTTACCTAACCATCAACTTGACCATTAAAAGTAACATTTTTATCTCAAGTAATAACCTTTGCATTGCTTGCATTTCATGGTTGCTCGTTTTATGGTTGAACAAGTTCACATGCTTGTGGACACTTGGACATGTTGAACTTGCTCTATTTTTTGACGTTTAAGAACTAGAGGGATTTGAAGAATTTTTACTGCCAAAAGATATAGATATCCGGGCTTTAAAGTTAGAAAACCTGGATATAATTATGGGATGAATGTGACCTTTAGTTTAGTATAGATTCTTGCAAACAGAAGTATTGTTGTCCAACTTTAAGACGAATTTCCTAAAATATGAATGAATAGCTAAATCACCGTAGATTTAACGAACTTTACTTCCTTCCGTTGATAAAAGCAGATGCTCAGCTCAAACTGCCAAAACACCTCAAGCGGAAATATGGGTTTTCCTACAATATTTACGAGGACTTACAGCTTTCAGTGTATTACCCGGTTAACCAAGGTATGTACACTATATTTTAACTAACAAATAATTTCGTTTTACTTACAAACCACTTCTGCTCTTCTGGCAGTTTGGCACCAGTCGGAAAAATAATAGATTAAGCAAACACCCTATATTAACAACTGTATGATCAATCAAATTTGAAACTCAACCACATTGGGATTGTTCCGGTGGAAAAACAGACAATAATTATTTCTGCCTATCAGATTAGAATAGAGCTATTCACCCGAAGGAATAACAATCATCAAATAAACAAGAAATAAAACTAAACTTTATTTCAGCTGAAACCAGTCAGAATTTAATTTGTCTTACAGAACTAAAAATTGCATCATAGAAAAGGGCATCTACTAAAAGACAAGCTATGCTATTTGGTGTATCCATTTTAACTCCTACAGCATATTTTATTTTATTCCAATGGATTACATGTAACAAAATAAAGGTTTGAAACTGTTATTCTTCTTTTTTTAGTCAGAATGTAAACCAACCCAAATGTACTAATTACAGGACTACGAAAGCTCAGATGCATTTCGTCTGTTCAATTCCATGCCCCATTGATTTTTCCAGTTAAAAATTAATATTTTTCAGGTATTGATCCTCCGAATTTCCAAAGCTAACCTCAAATAACTTAGCTCAAGTCCAACAAGCCTTAAAAGTATGCATAAAAAGAATTGTACTCCAGTTTTGTAATCAATCACCTAGAATTGCCATATCGAAAGGATGCATGCGCTTGCTTGACAAATACGCAACCACAGTCAAGCTTTCGAAAAGAGATTGAAAACAATCATTGACAATTTCTAGTTTCACCGAGTTCCCTTCCTTCTGTTGATGTTGGGTAGATTAACAATGGCTGTTAATCAACCACAACCAGGGAAATCTATAAACCATCAGCATCAACCGTTCCTCGTAACAACAGAATCGAACAAAATGTCCTTTTGACATGCCATGAAATACAATGCAGTAGAGCATTCACTTACTTGAGTCCTCACATTCACAAAATTTTAATCAGTTGTATTTTCAGAGTAGAATGGCTCTCCTGTGCGTATTTTGATTTTGCTACTGCATAAGTACTCAACTAGAGATGAGATGGACATGATTAATTTGGGCAGGCATATAACCAGAAAGCTAAATGATTTGTGCTGTCTGAAGTCTGAGATGAGATAAAATATAAAATTACTGTCAATTTAATCTGAAACGAATAGCGAACTAAAAAAAAAGGTTTGCTAGATAATGGAGAAAAGAACGCAAACACGCGATTTGAATCTACAAGAATCTCTAGGTTTTTGTTATTCTTTCTAGAATAAAAATAGAATTGGAAATTATTGTTAGTCATTATAAAGTTAATTAATAAATAAAACATGTTTTCAGATTTGTAATTTTTGTCTCAAATCGATAAAATGATAACTTTAGTATTAACCAATTAACTTTTAGCTCCGTTGTACCAGTGTCAATTTTTAAAAAATTGAACAATACTTCGAGAAAGTTTGGACTGAAGTGTGAGTATCTACTTCCTCATTGGCCTTTGTTCGTTTAATCAGTGTAAAATCTTTGCCAAATAATTTTATTTTAAAAATGACCTTTTTGGTGAAATGCATTTTTAATAAAAAGTCTATAAATTCATTAAAAGTATTGAGTTTTGAGCATTTCCTAACTTACCGTTTAGATCAGTATAAAGTAATAATATTATAACATAACCTCGCATTTCGTAACACAAAACATTAGCATCTTAAGAAGGAAACCCAAGCTTACATTCAATACTGCAAATAAGACATTGTGAAAGCGGAAATGATTATTATTATACCTCATGTATCAGAGCTAGGCTCTTCCCCAAGATAAATAAATTTAAGCCATCCCCACCACAAGAAGGGAACCAACACTACCACAATAGTTTTGAAAATCCTTCACTTCCTCCATTTCCAGAATACGAATAAGGAAAAGAGAGTTGAGACTTGTCACTCTAAAATCTGCAAAAGCGACACGAATTGCATACAGATAATCCTTTTGTTACCAAGTTTTTACTTGTCCTTGTACAACTTCATGTATATATTCTCGGTTGCAAAAAAACCAAACCCTCTGTCTTTCTTAAAGCCAAAGAAGAAGACAAGTCTTGTTGGCTGTTTATTGATGTGCGTGTGAGTGAAGGAGACGAGAGGAAAGAAGTCATCAAGACTTTCAAGACGTTACAATCTCTCTTATACAAGTCCTATTTACCACATCAGATACTTATTCATACATACACATCTCATGCTCTATTTTATAATACATTTTTAGAGAATAACATTTTTGCAACCTAAGAATGAAATACAGTTCGGATGTACTTTTACCACCCAATACTACTTCCACTGTATATTGGTATAAAGGAGCTAAAAGAGAGGCTACAGTATCATTATGCTTAGAATTGAGTTTTATTTTGGTGAGATGTAAATGCATACATAATAGTAATATATATATTATATAATCTTAGACTAGTTCTGGTAGTTGTGCATTTGGTTGTTATTATGTAAGAGGAGAGTGAGAGTGGAATATGTGACTGTCGAAGAGAGGAGAAAACCACTCAGTTTCTTAAGAGATAAATGACACATTCCACAATCCTAGAATCCATGTTTTCATCCATCCGTAAATGCCATGGGATGCCATTCCTGGGTGCACTTCTTAAAGCTACTACTTACACTAGATGTATTATTACTAGCTGGTCTACTACTTACTTGTTATTACACCCCATGCATTTATTCTTCGTTCTCATCTTAAGAAGTATATCTAATGGTACATCTAGTTTGGTTTTACTCCAGATCTGCATTTGTGTCTTTGTATCCTTGCTTTTTTGCTTTTACCATTCATTCCTTTCTCCACCATGAAAGTCATTCTTGGTACTGTAAGGCCATTTGTAGTGCTATTGATGTGCAACTAATTGAAAGTATTGAAGGAGTAAACAATTTTTGTAATTATTTTGCCTACCATTTGACCCATGATTATTGGTGTAAAGAACTTGATTAATTGTGTATTATTTCTCCAAGTTATTGACTTCTTAGTCTTGAATTTAGTTTTTGGATAGATAGTCGTAGAGGAATTTGAATTTGAAATGTAAATAGGATTTTTAGCATGGAAGCTGCTTTAAATAGTTGTGTTTTAAAATAAAGTTATCATTGTAGAGATGGTTTTGTTCGGATGTAATAAAGATCAGGCCTAGCTAATTATTATTCTTTCTTGGTGTTCTAAAGAATACTATAGGGTAGGCGGGGAACCTTTTATTACTTTTGACTTCAAGTTGTGAAATAGTTGTTTAAAATTACAAAATTTATTATGAGCGTAGCATTTTAAAAGAGTAGAAGAAGTAGAAAACATTACACGAACTAATAGGGATGGGATTTCTGTGTTACTAGGTTCTAAGAATTTGGCTATTTTGCCTTACCCTAAGTGCATACACACAGGGCTCCAACTAAACTATATGGGTTTCTCAATTTTAATTTGAACAGCGTAAATACAAAGGCATTTTAAAAGTAAAGTAGTTTGAAAAGATTTCTTCAGTCAGTCATATTGAGGGTTTTTTCTAACTATCATGAGTTTTTAGGTTTCTGAGTGTGTGGGGTATTTTAATGAGTCGTTTGTTGTTTGCCAACAACGGCCCAAGCAATTTAATCCTGCATGAAGAGCATGAATGAATTAACCGAGACAAATTGGGTTGGAGGAATGTCCATTGGAACTTATGTAATGAAATGGAATTTTTTGAGACATAATCAGTCTCATATTTACCGAGCAGCACAAGTACAAAAATGAAATGGTCTGAGCTAAGAATCCCAAACTAGTGAAGGTTGACGACGCGTGTCAAATGGACTCGACGCACCCTTATTTATTTATTCTAAAATGAGTAGTTGTGCCAAGTGTCAACTGAAAACAACTGAATAATTCGTATTAATAATAACGTAAAACCGAATCATGCAATTGAAAAGAAGGGCATGACATCCGAATAAAACAAGTAGAAATATTGCAAAAACCCGCAGTATTCGTATTCTCAAAATCCCCCCTGTTTCCACACCTGCTTCCCTATCATCATCAATCGCTTTCCCTTTCTCTCTTTTTTCCATCTTCCTTTTTCTTATAAATTTTGGCTTGTTAGGTAACTCCCATCTTGGCTTCCGTTTTTCTTATACAGTCTCCCAAAGTTCAAAGTGAGGTGTGAGCGTTAGTGTCAAGGTCAGTGAGTCATAGTCAAAGCCAGTACATGAGTCGTTTTGATGTATTTGTCCCCCACTACCAGTACTATACTCGCCTTCATTATAATAATCGCCAAAAGGTGAGCCCCTTAAATCATTCAGACCCTGTTTTATTATATCTCGCCTCCTGTAAATCATTATTATCATGAGAATACCCCTCCCCAGTTCCATGTGCAGTGTGCAGACCTGGTCTCCCTAACTAGCCCATACGTACTTCCAAAAACCCCTCTTGGGTCTTAAGTCGTACAAATAGATTTTTTATCAAATTCATATTATTGCTTGTTTAAAGAAACATTAACAAAAACTAAATCAAAAGAGCAAAGGTAGTTTTGAAACAAGAATAAAAGCAATGATAAAAGATGAAAACCAAAGCCTTCCAATTTCAACAAAAAAATGAGCCGTTCTAGATTTCCAAAATGCACAATTGATAATGGAAGCAAAATGGTAAAAAAGCTGCATATAATTTGTAGCGTACATGAACCACTAAAACTTTTTTTATAACGGTTTATAACTCGTAAGTGCAAAGTATACTTGCAGAGTTGCAGTTAAGTTGCAGCTAATCTTTGAAGTATTTCATGCTCGGTTTTTTCTTTTGCAAAAAATGTGGAAGAAACTAAAACAAAGAAAAGTAGATCAAGCAAGAGTAAAAGTGACTTTTGTACTTCTACTAGAGTACATTTTTTTCTTTTTAATCTCTTTTAACTTTAGCCTAGATAGAGGGTTACATCGGTATAAATCACAAATATTTAATTCCCTTGCACTATAATAATAATAGCGTGCTCCATTTTGAACCGAACCATATAAGTAAGTAATAATAATACTGTGGTGTTTTACTATGTTGTGGTCTGCTAAGGATGGTTTTGCATTTATAATCTTTAAAAGATCTGTAATAATACTATTTTATAACTGTTGAAAGCCAAAATCAGCCAAGAAAGTGTATCCCAACCGTTTTACTTTTTACAAAGAGGTATAAAGAGACTTGGGTTTAGAGACTCATTTACATACTTAATACTACTACTCTTTTCCGATTTTCTCGTCCTTGTCCTCATCCTCGATCTGGTTTTGTTTCATTTCATACAAGAATAAAAAAGGGGTATTTCATCCTATATAAATTTTGAAACTTTAAGTATAATGTACATTATAATATGGAAGTATGTATGTACTAAGAACAGAGAAGCCACAATCGTATCATTGCAGCCTACCCGTGTCTGCAACAAACTTGTTCTATCTGTCCAAATTTAAATGGCCTTTCTTATCTAATCTTATCCTCTGTTACAAATCCATGAAAGAAAGGACTCTTCTCCCTTTAACTTTTCCATGATGTCTTCTTAATACAAATGATGCTTCCGCAGTCTACATATGTAGAGAAGAGGAAGAAAAAGGTCTTTCTGCTTCTTCGTCTAGATTCTTCCATTTGGACTAAAATATCCCAACTGCATACGATCTGCAGGCATGGATGGATGGAGATGGGAATATTATATAGAAGATTTTCCTAAAACGACAGCCCTACAGAGTACAATCGTGAACATATCCCATCTCATTGTCAGGGATAGATGTTCCGTAGAGATAGAGATGTTATGTCACACACTACACATCTTCACAACCCCGTCCTTGTCATTCCTGGGTTTGTAAAAGCATAAGTAGTACACAACCACTAACACGGCCAATGTGTTTCGAAACGTTAACACTTAACGGTATAGACAAACCATTGCATGCATGAATTTACCGCAGTTTTTCAAATTATTGAATAATCCGAATGGAAGGAAAAAGTAGTGAGAAAAATGAATGTAACCATGCAATGGGTGTTAGTGCTCTGATAGGTTAACCCTATCTAAAAGATGCCATCCTGTCATCAACTTTCCAACACATTCACTATTATTATAGGTTGTGCCTAATTTCTTTGGTAAAGTAGGTAGATAGGAAATAATATAGAATTATGTTAGTAAATAATATCTCTGTTCAAGATATAGAATATAGAGAATAAAAGTAGCAAAAGAGACAAGGGAACGTCATGCAAACCTTCTTGATCTTATAGTTTCTTGGTCCGGGACAACTAGGACAAGGATAAAGGGTAATCCAAAGAAATAAGATGAAATCGGTCGGTCGGTTGCTTCTTCGGTTTGGCTGAATGTACTACTAGTAGTAGAGAAGTGTAAGTTGGATGTTGGACAGGCAGTTAAAGCCACTGCTCTGCCCTTCTAGTGTATAACGGACCATGACGGATCCAGGACATCTGCTTTCTCCAACTGGCTCACTTTCTCAAGTTAGATGAGACGGCAGGAAAAGCAACTTGTCAGTCTTGTCACTATTACAGGACCCGTATGTATCTACTAGTATGGCTGTTGTGTCCTCTAGCTACTTTTCATATGTAGTATTAGAAAGAGACGATCCAATGCATCTAGTAGGGAAAGCCTTTCCCTTTAGTAGTTCCAATCTTGTAAGCTGAGTAGACAGCTTTAAACGTTCAATTCCCATGGCTGATGTCCAGTGCGAGTAGCAGAGAAGTCCATGTCATGACAAGGCATTAAGAGTGACCAAGGCTTATGAACATCTATTTATCTTTAGAAAAATGCTCAATCTCCTCTCTAGAGGAAATAAATGTACGACAGTGTGCTTATTTTTATTATTAAGATATTGGACACATATGCATGGAAAAATGTGAAGATTTTAGCCTGATTTTACTTTCACTCACTCTACTCCAGCAAATATATTAAATGTACTCTGAATCGTGACACATTTATAATAATCCTCTACAACTATTCTCTGGGTGGGAAAAGTACATGTGTGGTAAGTTTTTGATGTGTGTGCTTTTGTTAGCAGTATATATGTATGATATGTGCATTAAATTTGAGACAAATAAGTGAAACTAGTCCACATCTTTTAGATAAGTCGTCATGCATTTATATACAATCCCGGAGCTTAAGCCTTCCCATGAAGCGGAATCCACTACAGAGACACACAGAGAAACAAAATTCACTACACACTCTTACTTCACTAGTGCTGAACTGCTTAAGCTTCATTGCATTTGCAAAAGTTCATCAATCTAGCTTAGATTTGAAAGAGGGTTGAAAAATGAAAACAAAAAAATTGTAGTGTTTGCGGTTTATCTTGAGAGGACTATAGATCAGAGGAAGAGAGAGAGAGAGAGGAAGTGGATCAAATTGTTGCTGAATTCTTTAAGCTTGTTTGTTCCAAGTTACTTTGGTGGATATGGAATGGATTGCATTTAAAATCTTTAAAAAGTTTCTAAAAAGAAAACAAAGTGTAAACTGTAAAACGAGTCAAGTAACCTTGAAAATGGTAAAATATAAAGCAGTGACATACAAAACAACTTGAAAGACAAAATCCAAGCCCAAAGCTCCAAATTTGGATTTGAAATGTTAAAATGATAGTTAGTTTTAAAGCCAAGTAAATCCTCCAATTGAACGTTTTCAAGATTAATGCTCTATAAACCAACCGCAACGGAACATGCAATAATAAACATTTTCCTGTAAAAGAGTTACATTCTTAGATTTTACAACATGAAGAAAGGCAGAGTAAAAGAACAGACCGATGTTTCTATGAGGTATACTTTTAGCATGGTAATAAAACCTCGGCTGTCTCTATCTAACTTTACGTTATTTTCGAATTCAAATGTGATGGCAAAGTCCACCGACAATATATAGTACAAACAAAAAACATGCTCACATACGACGACAAGTTAAACATGGATTTATTTAGTTTAACATGCATTCCCTTGAGAATTAATTGCTTCTTGAGATTAAGATCAAGCAAGAGACTTTTTTCGCTTTTTAGCTCTTCATTTATGGCTTTTCTTTTTAGCTCATTCTGTCCGTCTTAAAAATGTATTAACTTTAAAAAAAAATGTGTACCACACTATTTATAATGCCTCGAAGGTATAACATAAATTCAAAACATGGAAGTCCTAATATATATGAGATATGATTTCCAAACAAATATCAACAATTTATTTTGTTATTAAGTAGAAAAAATAAAAAATGAGTTTAAATGGTGTTTTAGAAGAAACGCTACTTTAGTATGAATTCAAAAACAAAGATTTAATGTTTTATTTTTAAACCAAGAATTTTGTTATAAAGTTACTAGATTACATTGAATGTATTTATTTTACGAAGTAAATAGTGCATGCAATTTCTTGTTCATAATAAATAAATGTTGATGGCATACATGCGAGTAGGATTTCCTCATTGCTACCATATTTATAAAGACAAATTATTTCCACTTAAATTTAATACCCACCTTCTTGATAAACCAAATTCAGACTATAAGCTTTACTTGTATTTTATTTATTTAGTAGTGAGAGGATGCCAAGGTGGATATTAGTCAGTCAATTGAGAAATATGAGATTACAATTTCATCCCTTCCTGTCTCTATTCAGGCTAATAAGCTTTTAAGAATCAGATTACAATGATCTATTGCTTACTAAAATTAGTTATAATAGGTGCCTCACGTACGTAACTTAAGTACTTTTAACCAGCTCCATAATATTCTGGCCTGTCAAACTTATTACATTTCCTATCCGCCTAATAACCCCTTTGATATTGTTGTTAAATGTAATTCGATATGATTTCGGAACGCTTGTTCAAAATCATTTCAGTTCATGAGTGTGGAAACACAGGGAGAGAATGCGATGCTCTACACTACTACATCACTATTTTTGGTTATGAGCCAGTCCGTATACAATATTCCTATATTTCATACATTGAAAAAATGCATCTTCTACAAATAGAGGGTATGAATCTAATAGTAAAATGTGAGTTTGGAATATAGTAATAGATTGTACGAATGAATATAATTCTGAATCTGAAGGAGAGGATATTTTCAGTTTTAGTATTATCATTATACTATCAAAGCCACAAACGACTGACAAATAGACCACTAGTACCACTAGTACTACTACTACTATGACCATGTAAGTTTTAGTAAAGACAGCAAATATTTGAATTAGTGGATCTTCTTCCCAAGATCGTAAAGACATCATCATATCATGGAATGGAAAGTTCTCGAGAAATCTGGGATCTAGATTCAAGAGAAAGAAAGACAGAGAGATAGAGAAAGACTCTGAAAGTGGATGATTATGAGGGACCAAAGTGCTGTTCTTGCATGATTTGGCCAATTCAAAACTCCCATGAGAAATTTCTGTGCAATTAAAACTCAAGTTTAGGATGATAGGACAAGGACAATTTATTCAGTATATGTACCAACGAACAGACCAACAAGGCAAGGAAAGTTGAGACCGACAAGGAAACCGTCGGTGGAATGCAATTTTCTAACTCTGACTCTGTATCATTATCATCATCCTTCTATTCCAAGTGTATCTTTTTTGCAAAGTTCGGTTACACACTATTTCTTACAACTTGCTAAATCACAAACTTCTCATGCTTGAACAAATAAAGATAACATGTATTGTAATGATGTATGGATAGTCAAACCCCAAACCGGTCCTTTCCCTATACGTACACCTATAGGGATTTCGTATTTTCAAAAATTTCTAAAAGGTTTATAAATCTGTTGAGAATGTTTAGTTTTTCTTAACTTGTGTTTTGATTTCTCTCGGTTGAAGGAACATAAAAAGCACACTATTTATCATACAAGTATTTGTACACTTAAAAAAACAAATTAGACTAACGTAAGATGAACATATAAATTGTTACACTTATCTTCGATACGATTTAAACTATTATTGATTACATAAAAGGACTTCTTCAATTTATTTTTAAAGGTAATGTAATTTTCCCTTGAGGTTTCTTCCAAAGGCAGCTTATTCCAATAATCTCATGCAACATTTTTTAAGGTTTTCTCAAAAATTGTTCAGGCTCTAGGGATTTAGAAAACATTTTGTAAATTCCTAGAGTTGATCTGTTCGGACTGTAGGGATTCTGTAATTCTTTACCTAAAATCTTTTAAAACCGCATATTTTAAGAAACACCTAAAATGAATTTCTGGGAATGAAATAACATTCTGTAACCTTACAAAATGACTAACAAGGGTCGAAAAGAATGAATAAACTTGAACCAAGTCGGTTCGGTAACACAAGGAATAAGTGGGAAGTATTTTAAAACTGACGACACCTTGCCCTCTAGGTTGAAAAGGAAAAAGAGATGGGTCAAGAAGATATGGATTAAGAATCTGTAAATTCAATTAAAATTAGGCATCAGTAAAAGATTACATTTAATGGTTTTGTACAGAGGTATGCGAGGATGTCTAGTGTCTTTTTTGTCTCTTTTTCGTAATTTGTATTCCTCTTTTTTATAATAATATTATTATATCATCATTATACACATATTCGTGTATATAATAATAATAATGTATGGATGAGTTAACTTTGACTTCTTTAGCATAATATTATTATCTGTCGTCAGTCGGTATGGCGGGGATGAAAACACGATTGAGATTTGAGACTGGTTTTCTCCCTTATCATCCTTGATCCGATCTATGACTTTACACCCTTATCAGAATCTTTCTTTTATAACTTTGTAATATTATTACTACTTGATATATTATTACTTAACTATATGATACAGAATACACAAGATTTTTTTTGGCTTGCCTTGTCGTCAAATGATTTCCTGTCCATCTTTTTCGAGCTACCCTGTCTTTACTCTAACACCCAGAGGATGATGGCCATTGCTTTTTGTTGAGCAGCTTTTGGTTCGTGAGCTGGTTAAAATTCTAGAAATATGTCGTGTCATCTTGTCACTACAAATAAGGGCCTGCTCTTCTCTCTTTTAACTTTTTTTTTACTATCCTCAACTGGAATTGTAATAGTTCTTCATATGAAAGCTAATTAGCTTACCTCTATTTATTTAGAGGATAATACCGTGTAAGCTCTTTTGTATGTGATGTGTGCTACAGTTTAGTTTCTTAAGCATTTACAATTCGTATTTTAAGTTTACGAGGAATAAAAATATCTGGCATGTGGCCTTTTTTGAGATCTTGTTATAAATAGGTTAAATATAAAGGGGTTAGTGGCAAAGTTGGTTAAACATCAATCTATCTGGTTTTATAATAAGGGTACAATTACTACTAATAATCCTGCTTCATGCCAGTAAAAGACCAATGTTTGCTTTAATTCCTTAATATAGATTGTACTTACTATTAAAATAAATTAATGTCTTATTTCTTCTTTCTTACCAATTCTTTATCATTAGATAGAAAAAATAACCTATATCAAGACATCTGCAACTTTGCAATCCAAATCCTTTGAATAAATTGAATAAATTGAATAAATTGTTTTTTTTATGTAAGTAATAGTTTAAAGCTGTTCCAAAAATATATTTTAAGCTGTTTACTCTCTTAAAAATATAATTCGAAATTACCTAATAATTTCCATAATAGAGTGTTATACTTTATTCATTGTTACATTAATACTTAAAAAATATTCAATCGCATTCTTTAAAGAACCTATGAAAAAGACAAGGTTACATAGATATAAACGTAAAAGCAGACGGTTTCAGGTCAACTTATGCGTCATACTGACTCAAGGTACTTTGGCAACCATCACATTCAAGATCAAACAAGCACAACACATGCTTCTGTACAATTCGAAACCTTTATAAGCCTTAAAGATATAGATATCTACCAACTAACGCTACATTTTCCCTGCTGACCGTCTTTTTATTTCATTTTTGTCGGAATGAAATGAAGTGGCGGAAGGAAATTGGATATTCATTCTTTGAAGCTTGAGATTAGCCTCATAATCCCCAGAAAAGAAGGACAATACGAGAATTTACAATAAAAGATGGAAATGCAAGACGTTAATGCGACTAAAGTTTTGTTCTTCCTGTTGTTATGTACTAAGTAAGGCAAACCTACGTACCTGCCTTTTACAAAGATATACAGAAGAGAAGATGAAGATGAAAGAGATCAAAAGACGAGAAAGATATGGATTTTCGTGTTATACTTGTCTTCTCAGATTACATTTTTAAACGAAGAAAAGAAAACACTCCAGGTACAAAAAGGACAAAACATCTAAGTAAACAGCAACCAACAACAGAAAAGGATAATAAATATAATATTTGGAGTGTTTTTCTTTTGCCCTTTGACTAATGAAACTTCAAACTTCTCTAGATCATTATTTCTTTTAAGGGAAACTCTCTCTTGCTTTTAGATAAACCTAACACCTGGGAGAGTAGCTAAGCTACGAGCTTGACATATTATCCTTGATCAGAAAACAAAAAATAAGTTTGCAATCTCTTAGAAAGGACAGATGTTGATTGAGTTATATCTATAAGCAGGTACACGTTGACATTATAATCGTGACATACATTGTTAATGATAACAACAAAAATATACAATAATAATCAACAACAATATTAATTTCAAAAGTTTGGAGTAAACCTGATCTTACAATTAGTGGAGTTGTTGCTCGAATTAAATTCTTTCATGTGTATGAAATGAATGTTGTAATGGGTCTCACAGAGATATTACGAACTCATACCGTTCACACGCTGGAACACATCTACTTTTTTTTTAGTAAGATTGTATATAATTATAATTCTCAAGGAAAGAGGTAGGTACTAATGGACACAGGTAAAGAGGAAACAGTTTGGCTCCTCCCTTTTTCAGTTAGTATTTTATGCAAAGGGACAAGCTAAGGCAATCAGTTTGTTTTTGTTTTACCATTTTTTGGCAGCTTAGACTTGAAAATTGAATAGGATAGATAATGAAAACAACAAAGTTTGGAGTTAATTTATACTACCGTAAAACTCGAATTAGAACCCCCGGGTGGATTAATGTTTCAAACCAAATTTTTAGGCGAATTTAACATTAGAAGATAGGGACGTTTAACATTGAAAGGATAGGGATGGGGAGGGATTATTACGGGGGAGGTTCTAATTCGAGTTTTACGGTATATGTTTGCCAAGTTGATTTGCAAAAGGAAAGATTTTAAAGTTCAGCCTTAAATTTAGGTAGCTGAGGTCTCTTCTTTTAACCTTTGTACTTTAAATCTGGAAAAGGGGTAAATTCATTATGAAATGTGTACTCACACTTCCACCTGCCCACTTCAGTTTCGGCTAGAAAGGGTTTTAATGAATAAACTCGTTATTGTTATTGCTATAAAAAATAATTTCTCCCTAAATCTTATTTTGGGTAAAAATGACACCTTTTAACAAGGAAAAGTGACATGTATTGCTAACTAAAGGCATTTCACATGCAATTTTACTCCCACTTTTAATAAGCTTCCAACGGAGTTAATATCTACAATATCCATTAGCACTGTTAGATCATCCATTATGACACCTTTGACTTGTGCATTTAGAAATGTAACCTACGCAGTTGGTATGATGATGCTTCTTAATGCTTTGCTGAGGCTAGGGCCGATTTCCATTACAAAAGCTCCACAAAGAACTTCCAGGAATGCCTGATGCAATAGTGAACAACTAAAAAAATGACTAATATACGAGAATGAAAAAAGAGCATTTCAGGGTTGCCTGTTTACCTCTTAGAGTAATTTATTTGGGGGTACTTAAGCCCTAAGTGACTTGAAGAAGGATTCTCTTTACTTTTCTTATATTTGTTAGGGCATACGAAAAAAACCTTATACACGCTGCATTCTCTGACTCGCTTCAAGATATGATAAAGGACTAACTAGTCCTATAGAAGTTGTGTGTTCCGCCACCCGCCTATTCAATTCATTTCTGTAAAAGAAAAAGGGTACCAATATAGGATATTTCCTTTTTCTCAGTTCATAAATATAGGGAAAAGGCCTTAAACAATCTCAGCTAGTCAAAGGGCCGAAGGATATGACAAAAAGAGAGTTAAGTAATAGTGATTTAAAAAAAAATTCTTTGATGTAGGTACTCCACAGGATTATTACATTTTATTTTATTTACTGCCGGCCTGAGAAATTGAAAATATTTGGGTAACTATTCCAAAACAAATGGTCAAATGAAGGTTTTAAGGTGAGGGTACTTACAGCAATGATATTTGGTTTTTCTTAATCGGATCAGCATTTTGGTACTCGTATGTTTTTCATGTTTTCAAAAATTCCATGTAATCTTTTATGCAAGAGATTTCATGTATCTCACCTTGCTTGGAGGGATTGAGATTCTTTATAGCAAAATACACTCATTCATTCATTCATTCCTCTCTATCTACAAATCAATATAAATTACCGTAAAACGCGATTTAGAACCCCATGGGGAGTTATTTTTTCAACCCTCCAAAAAGGGTGGGGCTCTA
>JAQGBU010000092.1:0-68758 GCA_034698605.1 Isotoma decorata
TAATACCCCAGGGTCACCAAAAGGTCACCTCAACGTCATGCTCCGCTCCTTCGGTACACCGTTGCAATGGTTTATTATATATTGCATATTGCTCAATTGAAAAATACTTGCTAAGTTGCTTTTCCTGAAAAAAATACCATGGCTAGAATTGTCAATTGCAATTGCCAAGTCGCAATATATTGCAAATTTCATGCTGTACAGGATTTATAGTATCTAATTTCATTTCCAGTCTTTCATAATATAATATTATACTGTATGAAATGCTGAATCTTTTCAGTTTAATGGTAACTCAACTATTTTGTGTTTGTATTTATAATCTTTACAAACTAAACGAATAGCATTGGATTGTGGATATGAATATGATACAGCTAAGCTTAAAGTGCCGTATTATTTCTCTACTCTGGGCTATATTTTTGCTCAGATTCAGTTTTGCTTTTGAACTTCAATAATCGGTTGCAAATTAGAAGTCTCATCCTATGATGTTGAAATGACCTACCTTGTTTGATATTCTATTACGTGTTCTAATATTCGATAGATTCATAGTATTATTATAGGAAACACCATAATAAGCATGTCCCAGCAACTTCTTTTTATTACGAAAGGAAATGGAATAAGTACGTGCTTTGTTTATTTATTTAGATAAATTAATTGTTTACGAAATATGGAATAGGTATCTTTTTCGTTTGACATTGCTATCTGGAGTCAGTCCGATATTTTATTTGGTATCGTGATTGTTGATTTAGTGTGGATTGGTAGATAGGATGAATCAAAAATATGCCTAAGTATAAATATGCTACTAATTTAATAAGAATGTTGGAAAACAAGAATTTAAAAATAACTTGACTTTGGAAAACTAATTGGGTTAGAATTCTTAGAATTATAAATATTTCAAAACCAAAATTCTTACCAAGTTCTGTATACAATAATTTATTGATCAAAATTCGCAAAATAAATCATTTCACATTTCATATTCAACATTCAAAAACTGCAAGTTTTTAAAACATTATATTCTGGATTAAATTGTAAATCTGCCGAATCTAATCTTCAATCTTTGTCTCATCTAAACTTGTGACTTGAGATTTCTCAGAAATGCATATTTCCAAATTAGAATGTGGAATCTCACATTGCACTGTAATCTGGAATCCCATACCGATTCCCAAAAATGCCAGAATGCAACCCCAACCAAACCTTCAACAGTCAACCTTTCATCTTGGCCAATCAATACACAATGCAAAATCAGCAATAATATTACAATAGGAAAAAACCCGAATCTCTTAAATTCTTACCTCATACATCCAAATAGTTAAAGATGATCTCGTCTCCGGGGTAATTTCCACCTGAATCGTTTTGAAATAATTCGGTTGCACCTGAGTCTGCATCCTCTCTTCCATCCTAAGCATTTCCGGAAGAGTTCTTTCATCAGCGAGCAATACCGGGTCTTCAAACGCTTGTGGCATAACTTCCATACAACCTGAAAAGTTTAGATCCGCCGACAATTGTCTTTTCGCAGCAATTTCATCATAATTGCTTGGACCTCCATAAGCCCCTTCGGGAGTGTCCTCCATCATCTCTTCCGAACACAGCAGATCCATTTTAATTGATATTTTTGCAAGTTTTACACACAACAAAGATACACTCCAGTTTTCAGTGAAAACTTGGCCAGTTCACAGAAGCAACTGAACAGTTGACAGTCAACAGTACACAGTGAACAGTTGACAGTAAAACACAAAAAACTTCCGAATTCACAACAAAAAGGTCTTATCTCCTACTGCAACTGATAAACGTATTTGCAAATTCTACAAAACTATGATCCCGACTAAACGCAATAATAATAATATTCAAAGGTAATTTACTTTATCTTCTTGAAACAATGTGCAATGGAATGAATTGGCTTGTTGCTTGATGGTAATGTGATAAATATTGAAATTTTGATACTGAATTTTGAATAATTTTGATGATGATTCTTATCTGATGTTATTGTTCCCTTGATTGGAAATCCAAGAGAGTAGAAGGAACTCCAGCCGAATGAATTAGTAGTAGTAGTAGTCAGTAGTAGTGTGTTCCAGTCCAAGACAAAATGCAGAGTAACATCCAGCCGGCTTTGATCCTTTCCCCGTGAAAGACGGAGCTCGACTGAACAATCTACTCAACAAGTCTGGTCCATACGTACCAAACTTTCTCAACAAGTAGAATCTATATTGGATGCAACAGATTCACATCTACTGCAACCAGCAGCAGTAGAAGTGGTAGTGTGGCAAGAGAAGTAGTAGTGGTCTGTAGGTTGGCAGTTTGGCAGTGTCAGTGTGGGTCTCTTCATCTCATCGCATCAGCACAGCACAACCACCACTACCAGACTACCAGATAGATGCTGAAATGAAATGAAACAACCAAGAATCTTTTTGCATGCATTTTAGTCAGAGATGCGAAAAAATCCTTTGCTTGCTTTTGCTTTTGCTTTTGCTTTCGCTTTTGCTTACTCAAATTTATTTGCTAAACTTAGCAGAAAAAATAATAAAAAATTGTAATATCTACAGAAGGTGAATGTGGTGAATGAATATTGTGTAAAAAATGATAGTATACACACTTGTAATTTAACTGACATCGTTAAAAAAAAGTATAATTTTCGATATATTTTTATTACGATGTCAAGAGGTGATTTACATTTTCACCTTGTTTGCAAGGATATTGCTCTTTTCGGGATGAAATGGTGATGAAATGCAATGCAATGCAATGGTGGTATAGAGAGATGTGGAGGTTCATTGATAAAAAGAATTGAACGATTATTGTTGATTTTTAATTCATTATTAGTTGTTGGTTATCTAATGGATCTATGTGTGGATCTAGTAAGGTTTAGTAAAATATAGATTGGTTTAAGATGCTGATAAGTTAGCGAAATGAAATGACCATCTCTAGAATTATTGATTTTAGCTAGGGCTGAGTTTAATTTATGTGATTTATAGTGTGTTAATAGAATACTAGATGTATTTCGTAGTTTTGTTATTCTCCCTGGATTAAGAAGATGTGGTGGTAATCCCATTTTCCCATAATTTGTTGTTTCATTTATCAATGTGTTATCCTCCCTATAGAATGGATTATTTAATGTAAAAGCAATCATTTGCTTGAGCAACAACATTGATATGTGTATGCAAATATTTATAGGAATCAATGACATTTCAAACATTTACAAGGTAGTGGTGTTAACGATGTTGTGGATGCTCATCTGGACGGAAATGAAAGGAGGCCATCAAATGTTATAACTTACAAAAAAGTCCAAATAATCGTACATTTTTTTCATGTTTTTATTCCAGCTATGCTATCAGATATCTTGTGTTTACCTTACTGTGGATTATCCTATATTTATATATATTTTATATGAAGTACATTATGGCATTGCAAGTGTTCTCTTAATCCACACAAGATGCAATAATGTGGCTTGCAGAGTTAGAGGATTAAGATCGTGATCAAGTTATTTATTTTGACACACTAACAAAGGATATCCGATCCGGGTATGTTGTTTTTCTCACGTTTTAAGCAAACAATTACTATCAACCAAGTCACGCATAATTTTTTTTTGAGTCTTTGCAAAAAAATCCGTAAGCGGGTAGTAGGAAATTGCAAAGTACCCTATTTCCTAAAACCTGGGTTGATGAGCTGCCAAGTTGGAATGTCATTCATTGTCTCTTTAGCAGAATACAGGAAGTAGATTACGATGACACAAGGAGTTGAGGGCTTAATGTTATTGGCACCGATTCTAGGGATTATCATTGCGAAATGTGTTGTTCGGAGCCAACATTACAAATATTACAAAAAAGAAAGTGTAAATGACTAGAATCGCTGTTGTCTTTGTTATGTTTCTCACAGTTCATCCTCTAAGTTGGCTTTGTAAGCGTCGATTAGCATTTCTCAGCTTGATATAAGGGAGTAAAGTATATTTGACATGGTAAAAAGGAAGGAAATTAAGGTGGGTGGAAGCAAAAATGTTGAAGGTTTATTGTTAGATGAATAATATGTTGATTTCAACTGGAAAGTTTTAAAAGTTTAACAAACGCTTTAATCTGACGGCTAGGGTGATAATCTGATTGTGTATTTTTGCTTTATATGCTTATAGTCTGCGTCAAGTACTTTTTCAATTGTTGATATTCCAATTGTCCCATTAAACTTTTTGGCAGGAGGGAGGTATAATCAGATGTAAGTTGTAAACGTGCAAAAATTCCTGTCATTCCTATCTGCCATTTTAGATCCCTGCTGAGCCATAAAATATCTTCGTAAAAGTACGGAATTTCCCACACACATGCAGTCAAAGATTCAAGGGTTGAAACTACTTTAAGCATAAAGCATTTCATTTTAGCCATAATTTTGGTCAAGTTCCTTTCTCATCCTGGGCAGAATATTGTGCTATGCTGTTTACTGAAAAAAATCTATGAATGAAGGAAACAGGATTTTTTTTGACAATTTACATTTTTTGAGTTGACAATGGACGTTCTTCATTGACAGTGACTTTGACGACATCGTTTGTATGTTGTTATAATGAAAACCCACGATGCTGGGTTGCAGATAGCTAGTCTGTAAGGTTGAAGCTTATGGCTAATGATATGTTTATGTAATATAATGATATTATATTATTATCATGAGATTTGCATGAATTGCATGTACACGAGGCAATTGCTTCGGGTTGCTGCTTTCCATGCGTATTAAAAACTATAAATTCTCACGCTTCTAACGAGATAGGAGTTTTATTTTCAGCCATCTAGCAAGAATTGTTTTGCCAGTTTAACAAGATTTTTTGGGTTCAACGGTTCAACCATGTATTTCAACGTGATAATGTGTTTCAAAATCGACATTTGAGAAAAAATTTTCAATTACTAAGTTTGAAAAAATCGAAAAGACGTTGTGCCAAGCATTTTTCATACAAATGTTCCGGCTTTTCTATTAAATTATCGCTGGAGTACTTCCATAGACCCAAAATAGTAGAGAGACCTATTAATTCAAATATCACAAGGACGGATGTACCGATTAGTCCCTTTACGAGAATTTCTGGTCTGAGGAGTACTTGGGCTATTATGGTTGCAGGGGCTAAGGGGCAACCTAGTACCTTCTGTGACCTACAAGAGCAGATTTGTACGTTATTTGTCCAATTTGACACTTCATCCTACTAAACCTAATTACCTAACTAAATGCCTAACTAATTACCAATGTTTTTTGAAATTCCGTAATATGTTACAAGGACAGGATCAGATTCAAACGATTTGTCTCTTAGATAAATTTTTCCTTATGACACTGACATTTTTGAAAACTTACCTTTCGCATAAGAATTTTACCCTGATTCCGTCCTTTCGACTCATAAAGCTCAAATTAGCCTGATGAACACCTTATAGAAAAACGGAAACTATAAGAAAGACCTTCAACCCAAATGCTGAGGATCAGCTTTATTTCAATTTTAAGAAACCTTTTGCACTCTACCAAAAACTATTACTTGATTCGTTTATTTTTTTTAATTCCTTACCTGAATTTCCAAGAAAAAATTAAAAGACTATCCTGTTTTGGTGTTGCATTTTAGGGAAGCATGCCAGCGGCAAGGTAGGTAAAGGTAAGTTAAGACTAAACAAGTCAGAGTATTATTTTACCTGGAAAAAGACACCCATTGTATACATCATGGTACATATAATATATAGAAATAATGAAAAGTAAAATCCGAACCAATGCAATTCACTTGCTCTGGAATCAACTACAACCCGTAACTTATTATTTACCATCAGCAATTCCTTTGCAGTAAAACAACCTTAATACAATTGCCTTTATACCTCTTCTGGATCCATTAATAATGCGAGGAGACTGCGAGTAATTCTGCCTTATGAGATAACAATGAAGAAATATAATACCTAAAGATAAACTAACTGGAATCTAATCCACTAATACGGAATGCCACAGTCTACAGTATAATCGATGTAAAAAAATAACACAAAATATCGTATCATCTACAAGAGCATCCAATTCTTCTTCGATAGACTTTAATAAAAAGGATACTTTGACTTAGGCATATAAATTTGGGTTGCTTTCCTTGTCCAAGGTAAGTCAAGGTAGTGTGGTTTCCTCTTGGATAAGAACCTTCCACGAGGGTCGTCTGTAATTTCAAATCAAAGTAGGTAGCATAATATGTAGCAATATTTTCTAGGCTATATTCTATATAGCTTCAATAGCCCTACCTGACTTTTCCTTGCCTGGGGCTTTGGTTCCTGGCTCCTCTTTCTCAAAGGTCATCATTAGCAATCACAATCAGAGTTTCAAGTGTTGTAATTAATAAAATCCTTGTGTTGCTGGAAACCTTACGTACTCCTTAATAATAAAAAGGAATTCGATAATCAACTTCAAATGCTGTCTATTATCTTTAGAGAATATTTTACACCATTGGGGGTGAAAAAGCATAAAGCTTACCGATTAGTTCATCGATATTGATGTGTTACAAAAATTCTTCTGTGAAATCATCATTTCTTAAGACTAATTATTGGGAATTTTATAACCTGTATTAAATGTTTCTGCAGTGTTAAAGTGCCAGAAATCTTAACCCTTATGTGAAAACTTTGCAAAATCTCACTTTTAGTATTTACGGTTCTAAAGCTCATACACAAATTCAAAAATTTCAATTAAAGTTCAGTGAAATTGAGTCAAGGTTTTAAAATTATTTCCCTTTATAAGTCGTCAGTAAATTACTATTGCGATTGCAAGTAAAATTTACAAAGGAAGGAGTTGATACCTCATTTTTTAATTAGTGATACTTCTCCTTGTTTCATGAAACTGGTTTTATCCATATTGATATCTTGATTTAAACTTATTTAGTAATGCACTCCAAGAGTTTAATATCAACATTTGCTCCTATGCACAATTCAATGATACGGGATACATATGTTTGTGAATTTAATTTCCAAAAAGCCTATGCAAACAGTTGGTATGTGTTGCAGGTACATTTGTCCGGTTTTTTTTGTTTTTAGGACCTTCTATTGATTTTTTTCAGAATTTTTCAGAAAATTTAAGATTTCTGGTTGAATGTATAGTAGACATAAAACATGACTATACAAAATCTGATAGAATACGGAGTCATTGGTTCAGCATTAAAGTTTCAATCTTTAAAGGTTTTAGGACATTTCACATTTGTAGCAGAAGCTCCTTTTCATCATTACAGCCACACAAGAAATCTTCGAAACTTTTTAACTTTCATATTTCTAACCTTTCTTTTTCAGGATTTCAAAAACTTAACTTTTAAGCTTTTCTTAAACCGCCTATGGAATATACAAAATAGAATCAGCTAAATCATCAACATAAACAGAAAAAATGTGTTGACTCTACTCATACTCACCATGTCGTGAGTCAGTCAAAGTGAATGCAGATTTAAATATTTCACTCCCAAGATAAGTCCATTGATTGGAAGAAACTAGCCACGACTTGAAGAAAACAAGGTTTAATTAGCAAAGAACTTCAGTAATCAAAATCAGCAATTGATATGAAAGATGATTACAGTCACTTCATTACGACACTGTTTACTACCCTTTCTCTTGAATAAATCCATCGAAATTGTAATAATGCGTCAAATGTACACAGTGTAAGTAACAACTATTGAGATCAACTTTAAAAGCTTAAATACTGAACAAACCGTCACAGCTAATTCACCAAAATAAATCATCATGGTATTATAAACATACGAAGTACTTACTATCAATGATAATTATCCATATTGCAACAACGCTACATATTCCTATTAGCAAGGATTAAATACCAAGCTGTTTCTTTTGAGGTTTCAAGTTCGAAATTCCAATCCGAAACACACGATCATCATTATTCGAATTTCATTCTTAACCTAAGTCATCATTTTTTTCTTGGATTTACTACAATACACTTAATAATAAATAATCACCTTGAACCCTTTTATATGCATTTGCTTCTTGTTTGATACCTTTTCCTTATCCTTTGGTCAATAATAGTCCCGACTACTTCTTTGAGTAAACTGTGGGTACCGTGTGCTTACTTACCTTTGAAGGTAGTTTTATGCTATATCGATACAGAGTTACAGGTGAATTTTATATACAATACGGAATAAGTAAACCCTTTCGTATACCTTTTTTGAATGCCCAGAACAACATAATAAGAAAATACTTTTACTTTTTACTTGCCACAGCTTCACAACAACATTGAATTACATTTCAAAAAATCTCAATCTCAATAGAATATCTTGGGATAAAAAAATTACCTAGGTTAGCAGTGAATATGAAATAATAATAATAATAATATTCTTGAAGATGAAGCTCAATCAAGCCCAATCTAGCCTATTTCAGTCAAAGTACTTTATTTTCAATCTTCCTTATTCTTGTGACTTCCCTTTTGTCCAAATACCTTCTTCTTTTTTACCTGTGATATTATGTGATTATATGTTTATCGAATTTTTTCTTCATTACTTTTACATACATAATACCTCTATCACATCATAGCCACCATCATCATCATCAACATCTTATGATACACAATACAAAACAAAGAGTGTATGGCTTCCCTCACACTCGTCTTCGTCAGCAATGAAATATAATAGAAAAGGCCAGACCAGACCTATTCTTTCCGTTTTATTTTTATATGTTGGTTCGGCAAACTTTGTACTTAACCAGTCTGGGCTGGAAGTTAAGTTTTTTGCTCCTGAAAATAGAATCATTATTCTTACAGATTCATCATCAGTCAAGTCGAGATATACTTGTGTATTTCATTTCTGTAGTAGCTAAAAAATGATACTAAAGTTAAGTTCTTCTTATTCTGAAAAGTTTTAAAAGCCTGAACTCAAGTCAAGTCAACCTTGATGTTGAGGATGAGATGAGATGAAAGGATACCTTTCAATATTGTCAGAGTAAGGTTTAAAATATAATTCGTGTAAGAATGGATTTATCGAATTTTTTAGAAACACACATTCTCAAAAGTCATTCCCTATAGTTTAAAAACTTATCGAAAAACCTTTAGATTCAACATCCAAAAATTGGGCAACTTCCATGGGGACTTAAATCAACTATTGCAATAAAGTTTAGGTAAAGCTACTAATAATAAAACCTGCATTATCATTTAAAGAATGATCAAAGGCCCATTCATTATCCAGCTTAAGGATCGAGCCTGACCAGACATAACATAATGTAACACCTCAACAAAGATCTTTTTCTAAACTTGGCTATTAAAAATATTATTGTAAATAATTTTTATCCTTAGATGACCTTGCTGCTGTAATTATGAAATGCCAACGTGAATAGAATCTGATTGATAAAGTACAAACAATAAAACTACTTTTATATCTGAAAAAAATTATACTATAGCAGATCAAACTATTCAACATGACATCATATAAAATATACGTATATGTATTTTTTAGAGTACATGTAAGCAGTATCAACTAATATGAAGTAGCAGCAGATGTTGTTACTATGTAATATTTTAAGCAAATAATTTCAACCCGTTTATGCATTTTGCCTAAGTCGTTCTTTGTTCCAAATTATACAAGTCCTGGCTTAATCTATACTTGGTTTATCCCATACTACTATTGACTTTTGCTTTTAAAAGCAGTAAGCATTAGGCATTCAGTCACCTGTTGTACTTGCAGTTTGATCAAGTCAAAATTACGTAAACGAATTCACTTACTTGTATTATATTCAATCCCATTTTAGCCAAGGGTACTCAGGTATTTTTATTCGTATTTTATGTCTTTAAAAAACAAGAATATTAGAAGCAGTAGACGTGGTATTGGACCTATATTATAGCTTCACGGAGAACACATGTCACCTGTTGCAGTACTCCCTTTGCCAATTATAACCTCGTGCCCTATATCATCTTTTGCCATTGCACTATATATAATATGCCTCATTATGATATAAGTAAGGCATACGCTATTAGACGAGTGCCTGCAATTATTGCTCTCTAAATAATTAGGCTAATGCAACATGCAAAAAAATTAGAAGGTATCTTGGTACCTAAACAAAGGGTCCGTCTGAAACTACCTCCTTTACAGTATAAAAGATGTACAGTTGGCACGAATAAAGTCATCATGGGTACTTACAAGTTTATGGCTTGTATCCTTATGCTCATTAGTTTATTTTAAAAAGGTTTTATTTTTGTGCAACTTGAGAAAATTAAAAGCTAAAAAGCTAGAGGGAAAGAGGAAATGCTTTTTTACAGCAATAATAGCAGAATCACAAATGTTTGAATGTAGGGCAGTAGTGCCATGTAAGGCGGCATATACATATGCATACAGATATTTCATTGTGTTTTCATGTATTTTAAAGGCAAAAATTAATCTTACTCTAAAAAAATTTTGTATACTTTTTCCTGCTGTTGTTTTTACAAAAGTGCAATTTATCTAATGATTTCCAGAAGGTTCTTTGTTCTGTCTGTCTAAATTCTTTTCTTTTATTTTTATAAAGAATGACAAAAAATTATGGTTTCCTTGTAGTTGCCCAGCTTTTGTCCATCTGTGGGTAATGAAACTGTATGTTACAAATGATCGAAGGTATTTTAAAATAAATTTCATGCAAATTTCTAGCTTTTTTCCAGCCTTCTAGCTAGACTTTTTTCTTCTAGCTATAGTGCTTAATTTTTATTTATGTGACTGTGCTGAAATTGCTACTAGCATTGTCTCACATCTAAGTAAAAATTTGGTAGAATTTCATGAAGAACTAATTTTTGTTGAAATAAGCCCTCATTTTTCTGACGAAGAATTTTGCATTTTGGGAGTGTAGAAATCTTACAAGACAAGCTCACTCTACTATCCGTATAAAGCCAGTCAATAGTATCAAATTACCAGAAAAACATTTTCTAAATCCGATTTTAATCACGGTTATTGAGATATCTTTTAAAAGAGACAACCCACTCAACCAAATACCTTATATCTTACATGAGCAACTTATTCTTTTTATTTTTATTCTTAAAAAAGTTTACAATTTTATGAAAAAAATCATGTCTGTCATTCCGTAAAAACACACACGTCGAAGACTTTAAGTAAAGATTTCCTGATTTTGAAGGCTTATTTCTTTGTCAAAATAACAAGACCACGACTTGACTTCAAGTTCGAGCACTTTTCAACTTTTCTCATCTCTCTATCTTCAATATCTTTTACGGGATTTGAGACAAGGCAACAAAAAGTAGTTCAATGTTAGTGGTGAAAAGGCAAAAATAAAATAAAATGTTTTTTTTAAACTGAAAAATCAGAATGAATCAGCATAAGTTTGGAATTGTGTAAAGAATTCTCTTCGAGAGTAATTCCTATGTAGTTTTTAAGAATGGATTCATCATGCATGTTCATCTTAGAAATTCGAATGTATCACCCGTAGCACAGCAAGGGGAACTCTTTACCTTAGGTTTAGAGGTTGCCATTCACTATTTAGTGACAATGAAACATTTACTAAAAAAATGGGCATCACAGCGGCGATATCGTATGAATTTTACAAATTGTACTTTATCAATAGTCTAGCGTCAACACAAACACTCGACAGTCAGGGCCTTAAGACTTTTTTCTAAGATTATTCTCTTTATTTGTTTTTCATTTTAATTGTCCAGATTTTCTTTGTTTTCGTTATTGTGTGGCATTTGGTAGCTCCCGACAAAGATTTGTTAATTGTTATAAATGTAAATAAAACTTTGTGTTTTGCCGAAAATAAAACCATCCGTTGATTATACAACGCCACATTTTATAATGAATGATAATAAAAGTTTCGAATTTTTCATGGGAGCTGTTAAAATCTCAGCAGTGGTATTTTCACCCTCTTAACGTTTGTCTATATTCTTTATAATTCAAAAATACACGAAATTTGATGCTTCTAGACTTTAAAACTTGACTTTGTGCCGTATAACAAAACGAAAGATGAAGTTTGAGGAAGTAAATCATACCAGACGAAATTGTTAAAAATAAGACAAATTTAAATTTAAAAAAAATATATATATAAATAATATGTTGTTGCACATTCCTTATGGCTTTTCTACTTTGACTCTAAACCTTAGCTATTGTATAGCACTCCCAGGAGAAAAGGACAGGAATAAAAAGGATGGTAAATAAAGGACGAGGAAGAAAAAGGATATTGCAAAAAAAGGACGATGAAGAAAAAGGATATTACAAAATAAGGACGAGGAAGAAAAAGGATAGTACAAAAAAAGGACGAAGAAGAAAAAGGATATTACAAAAAAGGATAAAGAAGAAAAATGACGAGCAAGAGAAAATAAAATACTACCAATTATGATTGTAGTGCAATTAATTTTTGCTAGTGTCTTCTATACACACCAGCTCTACTACGCCATTGTTCACTAAATATCATGAAGGGATTGTATTTTATTTTTTTCTTCTTTGTGCTTTTTTTAATATTCTGTTTCTTCCTCGTCCTTTTTTTGCCATCCTTTTTCGTCCTATGCTTTTTCTTCCGTCTTACTTCTTGCGGTAACCTTGTACTGTAATAAATAAAATTATGAAAAGTTTTAGAAAATGTTGTGAAGATTTTTATTTAAGAAGCATTATTATAGAAACCTCTTGCGGAAAAGTCTTGTAAAAAGTAACAGCAGTCTTTCAAATCAATCATATTTTGTTTAAGCAATCGTACAGTTTCTCCTTCGAGCTTAAAGAAGAAGGGTTTGACGTTGGTCTGAAAGATTTTTAATATTTTTTCAAGCTTGAAGAAAGGGTATTTCTTCAGAAATATACAAGGATGACATTTACTTGAGTTGTTTTAAAGAAAGGATAGGTTACCTTTGAGGCGTAATTCTTTTTGACTGATTTCAAAGTGACCTTGTTGACGTAGCCTTAGGATTAATGAGGACATTATATAGTAAGAGGTAATCAGTTAGAGTGGATCAGAAGGTACACAAGCCGAAAGAAATCTGATTCTCGGAAGAAACCCTTGTCATCACCATTACATTGGCATGTCTTTGTAAAGGCAGTAATGCATGTGAGTCTATCTGATAGATAGAATAATGGTGTGAACAGTTGAACAGTGGACACTGTATAACTGAATAGGGTATAATGGCTGATTAATTGTAGTCATAAAATTTACAAATTTTTGAATGTTTTAAGGGCTTTTACTTATTTTAGATATCCTTAAATGTGTACTAGAATTGCTTTCTTTACGTTAAAATCTAATTAGTAGAGCTAAGTCGTCTGTTTACGGCTCTGGAATTAAATCTGGGAGAAAGTGCACAATAATTTACCTGGAATGGGCTTTCATTTACAGAAAACACCAGCCTTGTTTTTCTTTAATGAGAGTCCGTTGAACAAATACAATTATTACTTTTTTCTACAATTACTGAACTACAACACAACAGCAGAATGGTATATTTACCATTCCTGATTGGGCTTGCGATGGCTTTAAGAAGTTGACACCGCTGCATTAACCGATTAACCTAGGAAATATACGTAATAGTTTAACAGTATAGGATTAAACATCCCATTTAGTTAACGCTTCTTGGCTGAGTGGCAGTAAATGTTTCTTGTCCAGACTGGATTGATCAGTATCTCTTTTCAAAAGGTGCACAATCCTAAAAAGGCCAGGTTACCTTCTAATACCTACTTACTTTTACTTTTCTATGTATACCTTTCAATGAACTATATTCAAGGGTCCACTTGAAAAGCTAGTTGGTGTGTTCAATATTTTTACCTAATGACGGCGATGGATGTTGCTTTTGGTATCTTCATCAGCCCTATTAACAACTAAAAACAGGAAGTCCTTTGTTTCAAAATTTAAACAATGAAATCAAAACAACAATGACCTAATGCTAATTAGTCCCTTGTGGTGTTGTGGTCAAAGGGATAGTGCTAATTAGTTCCTTGTGGTCAAAGGGATAATGCTAATCTAATTAGTTAGGCAGTTAGGAAATGGCACGCCTTTGTGTTGAGCAATAACAGATTTAAATGATTCTTGTCGTTTGTCGGTTTTTAACTAAACACGCGTCTACCTCAAAACAATTTTTTCTTCGGTTTTGGGTGACTTAGTTTCAACTACTTTCTACTACTTTAGTGAAGGTCTTTTCAACTCAAATTAGGTAGCATTTAATATTTTAGCTCAACAAACATTTTTACAAAAGGACATACGAAACGTAAACTTTTGGGACAACTCACATAAGGAGGCATTGGCATAAACCCCACACTTCTTCTTGATTGTGGTTAGATAGAGTTGTGTTAAATTTGTTGATGATTGTTCAGTGAGTGCGGTCACAAAGTGCTAGGTATATGTTCAAAATAGAGGCAGTCTTACTATGCATACACATATTGTTCATGTGTGTGTTTCTATTTTTATATGTGACCAAGAATAATAAAAAGTGACAATAGAATAGAGCACAGGTGATAAGAAAAGCACATAAAATACATTGCTTAAGTTCCACCCGTTTTTACTGTGACAGAAAGAAAGTACTGATTTTTGTAGATCTTGTACCATTCACTAATAGCTTAGAAACAAAGATTTTAGAGGGAAATGACTCTTGAGTAGAATACAAATCAGTTATTTTTTTATAAAACATTTTCTTAGAGCTGTTTATCTTATTCGTTTGCATTCTTGGATGAATTCCAAGCATTCAATAGCTTAAAAAGTTTACTTTAATTTAATGCTTAATATATTATTGGGATCCAATTTGCAAGTAACTAAACCACTTTACTAAGTCTAATTTTAAAACTATTGTTACTTCTGTCATAACATAACTGATTTTCAGAATGGAAGCAGTTTTTTTACAAGCTGTTTCTCTTTTTAGAAACGTTACTCACCTTCCTCAATAATACCGTATATATTCTTTGAAAAATTTAGGCAAATCAGTTTTGACATTTTTAGTGTTTTATGAAAATTCATTTGTTTTTCTCACTTTGTATGAGTGAAAAATTAACAGATTAACTGGTAATTGATTATTCTTGTGTTTTACATTTTTACATTCCACTGAGAACCATTTTATGAACGTCAACCTTCGGAAACGTAGAATTAGTTGGGGTTTTATCTAGAGGAACCTTAAAATGCATTACTTGGCTCATTGGCTGGGAAGCAAGCTAAAGATATTATGTAATTTGTTTGGGCTTTCTCAGAATTTTTGCCTCTTACCTAGGGTTTTTCTAAGCTATCGCCTTAAAATATTGTAAAATTGATGGGACTTTTTCATAAGATATTTTTGTTTCTTTGCGTTCGAATCTTATTTATGAACCAACAGACCTATTGACTAATTTTAAGTTTAAGTGACATACAAATAAGTTTTTTTAAAGTTTTCTTACAATGCTTTCATATTTCTATGCATTAAGGTATTAAGAAAAAAGATTGTTTGGTGGTACCTCATAATATTTGCTTTTCTGTTGTTCATGAGATCTAAAATATTTCGTCGAGATATGTTTCTTGTATATGAATTGTAAGGTTAGGATTGAACATGACCTATCTTTAAAAAAAGTGGATAGGTCATGCATATAATTAAAACAAAGCTGAACTCACAACATCTTGCTTTTGCCCTAATGTATTTTCAAGACCTTTGTTACAGCTTCCGCCACTGATAGTGAGAAATGTATTACAGGGTCCGCAGGACAACAAATTCTTGTTTCCTTACACTGTACTAATCCTCAGCTAAGTTAATAATTACACTTAATGATGAACTAACAAAAGAAATTGTTGGTTTGAAAAACATTTTTGGTGGAATTTAAATCTGAAATTTCTTAAAAATCTTAAAAATACATTCATTTCGTCTACCCACACAAAGCAAGAAAGATTTATGAGTAAAATAGTTCATGAGCCTTTCTGAACATTCTCTTGTGACAGTGAACCTTCTTTAAAATTAAATTAGTAATAACTACGTTTTATAATGGCCTACCCCAACAAAAATTACTTCGTGGAGACCAAAACTGCATCGTACTAAACAAAGTCATGCTCAAAATCTTGCCTTTAACTGAAATAGGTGGAAATTTGTTTGGCATCAATTCATAAAATTTTAGTACAGTAAGTTTGTATCTTTTTAAATTGTACTTCCTTCTGCTTGATCAGTCATTAAGCCGAGTATTGATGAAAAAGCAGAAGAATTTTAGGCTAGGATTATCTTAGGCCAAGTTGCCATTGGACTGAATACCATTATCTGGAACTTAATGACCTGAGCAGATTTTAATATTTCCAGGTTTGTTAGTTTATCTATAACTTCCAGCTGCTTTTCTTTTTGTAAAACATTCTCTACAAAAAATTCTTATGAAGACTTGTAAAGTTTTCTTGGAAAAGCTAAGAAACGTCTTTGCTACTTTTAACCAGCAACTTTTAAGCATTTTTCAACTTTGATGAATGAACTCTTAAAGGGAAGGCATGGTCGATAAATATGGAGGTTTTAAGGATATTTTTATTTTCCATGATAATCTTTTCATATGGAGAATCTTTAGGCCTTGTTTAGCAGAGTTTATGAGACAAAGTTTGATAATCTGTATCGAATCCTTTGGTGATTAAGGGTTATCGCCTTACTACTGTCTGAAAAGTCCAGTTCAACATGGGCTAACAGGATTAGCATAATAGTTGGTCCATACAATGTATACATTGGTGCAGGCATAGAACTTAGCATGTGAAATGAACTTGAAAAGCTTCCTTTGCATTTGATTCAAGCAATAGAGTCAGTTGGGATTTTTTATAATGAGATACGATAGAGATAAAGTTGAAACATAGTTCATATTTGTTTGCTTGTAATAAAAATACATTGGTTTATCTGTTTGTCGTCTTGGCTTTGTAGATGAGCCGTGTTAGAAAAATGCACCCGAGGTGAAGGGTTTATCATTATCTATTCATTTCGACGTCATAATCATTATCAAATACCCTCATCCTTCTTTAATAATATCTCAAACAGTACTGAAAAAAGGATGAACTTTAATAATTTCGATTTAGACTTAAAGATATTTTTATAACTTTGTTTTCAACAAGAAATCATACCCAACAATTGATTGCCAAAAAATTCCAACAAGTCAATTTTAATAGACTTTTGCACCACATGTAATGAACTTATGGTATAGTTAAGCCACAATATCATAAGAATAGAAACTCAGCCTTTTGCTGCCATATCCAGTGGCAGACTTCCGAAGAAAAAAAATCATTAATTTTAATTATTTTGTCTAAACAGATCAATGAATGAATAAAAATAAAACTAAGTGCATCCCCGTAAGACAGATAAAAATGCTGAACCAACAGTCTAGTCTTTGATCCATCCAGGGCAAATATTTTAAAAAGTTTTCGATAACATAGAGAAATAAGAAACGGGGACCATCGCATGTACATCAAATAAGTAACATGGGATTTCATAAAAAATAATAATATTTATTGCATGATATCAGATCATAATTCATTTACTTACCTCAGACAAAGGGAGATTTATATTTCCAGATTTAGAAGGATGTCGCCAACCCTAACATTTTTTAACGAGTCCTTCAAAATTACAAGCACATTTCAATATTTCACTACATCATCATTTCTTGAGGCTTCCTGCTGTACGTGTACAGATAAAAAGAAAAGGATTCAATATTAGATATCAAGAGACATCATAGATTAAAAAAGAGTGAAACTATATGCATTGATAAGTGTATAAGGCGAATCATAATGTACTTTTGTTAATAAAACATTTACTAGCATTGTTATTATTAGCATGGGATGTAAAAAGTGACAGAAGCATGTTTAAAAAAGAGCTTTGGAATGAACCTGAATAAATATTACTACTTCTAAATAGTCACAACAAATAAACATTCGAAGGCACCAGACGATTTCACCCAGCCATCATCAGCATTTTATTACTATTTTGCAACAATTTTAATTAACCAGTAGATATATTTAGTCTCATTTGAGGCAAAAGCCGCTGAGTAAAGACAACTACTGAGGTTCAATTAGTTTGTTTAAGATCAGCAGACACATAAATTGCAAGTTGCACAAAAAAGCTGTAATCTCTCTTACATATTTATTTATTCGAGCCGTATGCAAAATTTTTTGATTTTGAAGTGACATTATAAAAACGGCCAGTCAGACAGACAGTGAAGACTCAAGATTTTTTTGTGGAGTTAAGAGTCTGTCAATGATAAATGGTTTATAATATACAATTTCATTGTCATCACAATAATCATCATCATCGTCATATGCGTAATGATCCGATTCATCAAAAAGAGTAAAAAGTATCAATGGCAGTAGCATTGCATACAAGTAGGTAAATAAATAATGAATTGTGGTCATTCGGATGTAATTTTAGTTACCTTTACAAAGTACAGAGAGATTTGTTTTTGGACGTGGAAACAAATTTACACACTGAATAAACTGGATAATTTTTTGTTAAGGTTTTCTATGCTTAAACATCTTTGTATTTCTGAGCAGGCTGTTTCGATACTTTGTGATATTGTATTGAACAAGATATTTCCTCTCGTCTGAAACTTCGTCATCAGGAAGAAGAAATTACATTTGTAACGATTTAGATAAGCTTTTTGATAATCAAGCAGTTTGGCCTGTTGGAAGTGGGAGAGTTAAGACTTATTTAGTACTTTTGCTAACATTAAAACACACCCTTTGAATGAGGAACTTTGTTTTTCTATTTTAAAAAATTAAAAGTTCAAAGGGTATTTTGTATTTAACTTCAAAGCATCACTATCTAAATCGATAATTTAAGTTGCCAGTAACATCATTTAAGAGTTGAGACTTGTATAGATGAGGATATGGGTGAAAAAGAAACTCATGAAATTATATATGATTCACCTCTTATTATGATTAGTCAGCTAAGCATTCTAGCTCTGAATCATGTAATCAAAGCTAGTTTAGCCCTCACTGCTACACAAAGATTGATCATCGACTTACTTCCAAGCATGAAAAATATATTTACGAAGCAAAAGGCAATTTTTGATTGCGAAATCATTACAGATTTGGAGTAGAGAGAATTGGAAGAAATTAAATAATGACATGAAATTATAAAAATAAGGGACTGTTTATTAGTAGGTAGAGCCTCGAGCTTATTGTTACTAGACCACATTAATACACACTGACCTTGCCTCCAAAGATGAACCTGTATTCTCACAATCAGCTCACTGCAGAAGTAGAAAAAAAGTTGGTAGAAAAAAGCATTAAACGGGGATGATTGAAGAATTCCTGTACATCTTTGTGTGTGTCTTCTTGTATTTACAGTAAAAAATGTGCCCTTCCTGACCTATTCAACTAAGGTATATATTGTAGAGTTTTGCATTATGAAAGATAACTCATCCAAAATGTGAAATTACCTTAAGATGAACTAATCTACGTCGGATTGTTTGGGTGATGCTAATCGCAAAATGAATGATATCAAAAATAATGATTGAAGATCGTGGGAACTCCCAAGACAGAAGTAAAGACAAAAATGTCCAAATTGCATGTTTCCTGCTCTTCCTTCCAACTTGATTGTACTGTGAGATATGCTGGTAGGTGATGATAATGGTGATGATTCTCTGAGAACGTAAACCCATGAAGAATTCATATTGTTGTCTTTTATGGCTTTTCTTATTCAATTATTATTTAGTTTAGGTAGCTATTATGATCCACATACCGAATTCCAACAAAAAATTCCAATTGAATGAATGAGCCCAGATAAATGAGCTAGATGTTAGTTGAAAAAGAAACCAAATCTTTCAGAAATTTGGGAAACAATAAATGCATTACGTGTTAGTGTATCGAAACCTATCAATTTGGTAACTTATATACAAATATTTACAACACTTGTCAGAGGATCGATTGGACTTTGAACCAATTCTTCTTTTATTAATCTTTCAGTCTGATTGCAAATAAAAAGCAATTGCGTTTCAAGAATTTCTATGAATTTGCCACCCACTTGTCAAATTCATTTTGACCAAGGTACATCTTTTAAAAGAATTGATTACATTCTTAGTATTATTGTTTGTCTAGAAAATTAGGACATAATTCACCACACGTTTCTGAATTATTTTTTCTAGATAATGCTTGTTATTTGTACATGTTTGCACGCAGCCAGCCGATGTGATATCGATATCTCGTACAATTTTAATGCCTTCATTTTTGTTACTTGTGACGAGATGATGAAACCACTGCTTCATGTCAAATACCTTAACTTTCTTAAACTATTCAGTACAAACTGTCAGTGAGATATAGTAATGGAATGGGAAAAGAAAAAATATCCCGGAATCAATGAAAAAAGTCTAATGTATGTCATCCCTTTACAAAACAAAATCATGGCTACTATAATATGACATTGTCAATTGGAATTTTTCCCAAGTTTTTCAAAGGTACGGATTTCCTAAATTGCCCACGTAGGATTATTACTTTTACTATTTACTACAACCATCCTCAATTAGCACAAAGAAAAGATATGATTTAATAGCATATATTCTTTAAGATATTATTTCCATTAATCGAAAGATCATTTCGAGATGATTTTTACAACAAAGACTTAAATGAAATGACGTGCGTGGGAACCACATTGTGGTTCTGTCTTTGCTAAAAACGCATACTTTTTACTTTAGTCAACTGTGAACATGTGAAGTGCTCCATGTTTTATTTATTTATGCACCCTACCTGCCGCAAACATACCTTTATCATTTTACATAAGACATAAAGTACATTCATCACAGCCAATATTGGTTGCTAACAGTGAGCCACCCAGCTTGTAGCTTTTAATGAATATGTTTTTTATTCAGTAAGAAAAAAAATACCAAAAAATATTTAATATCGCTACATTCACATTATTATGCTATTTCTTAGATTGACAAATATACCTTTGAAGGGCTTTAAGACCTATTTACTAAGTAAATGGATGGGTTTTTTATTATTGATGTAGTCAAAAATATTTTACTTTATCAATGAACCTGAATACATTATTTCCTTCCCTCTCGGACATGTTCACCAATTGGCAATGTTAGTTAAAACATAATAGTAATGGGTAACAAAACCGCAGTTTGAGTAACAAATTTATGTACATCTTGTTGAGTTTTATGATGGTCATGCGAAGCAAGTTAAAAGTCATGTCGCTTATGTACAATCTACTACACACATGTGCACCTGTCTTGACTTGATAGTGTGTGCGTATGATGTTTTTTATGGTTTTAAAATATTATTCATATATATTATTATTTATATATATTTTAAAATTTTTTATTTTTTTTATTCTTTCTCTTGATGACGATAGAAAAGGTGGGCATTTATTTATGCATTTTTGTTTGTAATGTTAAAAAACCTTGGTTGTTATTTGAGAATGTGCTGGACCTGCTTAATGTAAAATTCCTTTAGTTTGCCTTGGCTCGGTTTTATTTAATAAGTAATAAATAAATACCTTTTCTTACTACCTGCTAATTGAATTGAGAATGAGCTGACAAAACTCACGTCTTCATTCATCCAGACGAATTTCAAATATCATGAATAAAAATCTCTTAAAGTGATGATGGTTACTTTTTTTATATAATAGTAGATGTATATGATGATGAACTATTATGATCATTTAGAGTGGATCATACACACTATTCAGGTGTCATTGTTGTCTTCCTTACTACCTTAGGTTAGTTTTTATACCTTTTTATTTATAGCTTTTTATTTAATGATAAAATGCAAGTTTATATTGATAAGGTTGGGCTTTAATGTTAAAAAGTTTGAATTTAATTTAAAGGAAATATTTTACTTGGTTGGGTTTGTGTTGTTGAGACTGAGTTATATTAATTTCTATCACTAAGATCATTCCCGCATTCAAAGCACAAAGCTAATATTAAAAAATTATATTTATGTAAGTAAATGAAAGTATAAGAAAAGTGTAAACACAAGGCCAATTGGGAATGAAAGATTTCTTTGGATGGAAGATCACATTCGTAGCTTTTATATTAGATAGGAATTCAGTTTCAAAAAATGTTTTGTTGATAGCTTAAGAAATTTAAGCGTTGAGATTTAAGAGAAAAGGTACAAGAGAACAAATAGACTTCTTATGAGCTTCTTAAGTAATTCTTCAGATTAGCTGGTTATTATTGTTTGCTCAGAGGCAAAGAGGCTAGTTATAATAGTTTATGGTGTGCCTGTGTCGGTCGATTTTAAAAGTATCTCATTGTCAGTCATTCATGAATGTGCAAATAAAGAAACTTGGAATTTGAATAGTTTCACGTTGTACAGCAAAGTAAATTGAAGTAAAGTGTTGTAACTTGAAACTTTAGTGTAATTAAGAATTTAAACAAGAAAGGGTTTAAATATTTGCTTTGATGATTTTGATCTAATTTTAATTTAAAGTAGAAGCTTGTTAATCAATGATTTAAACCCTCATGATTCTGCATCGTTAATAATCATGCAATTAGACAGGAAAAAAGTTCTGACGAATATGTATGAATCGATTTTTTCTTAAAAATGAAACGTACAAAGACATTTAGCAGTGTTTAAACAAGTGACAATGGATAATAAAATGCAATTTAGTAAAAATAAATGCTTCCGCAGACAATTTCCAGTGATTTTTTAAAACTAACACTGATAAATATTTTTTTTTAAATCCCCACACTTAAAGCATCCAAGAAAAGTTAAAAGTAGTTGGACAAATACATACCTAAGAAACATGAAGTATTTATTCAGTTTTAATATGTATCATTACCAAGTCCAAATCGATGCCTTTAGCCTATTCAGTAAATACTTTGTGTTTAGTTTCTGATAATGAGATGCAAAACAGTAATAATTTACAATGCAATAAACACCTTACAATCATGAGAGATAAAGCATACCAGTTTTGTCTTTAATATTTAAAACCCTGGAACATACTACACTACTTGTATTTTTATTACCCCTATTACTTAAACTAAAGATGCAAAAGAAGTTTTAATTTTATCATTTAAAACACTTTAATACAAGAATCATTATCAATTTTGACACAAGTACAAATTGCACGAATAATATAATTTGTGATTAGCCTCTAATAAAAAAGAAGGTGAGTATAGAACATTTATATCCAATATGTTACATCTTACTGAAAACCTTAATACTCATTAATTCCTTATTTATCTTTCAGTTCATTGCTCTACTTTCGATTGTCAAATCTTGGCGAACCATGAGTAAATAAGAACATAAATAATGATAATCGTACAAGCAAACAAACACGTCTAAATATTTACATGATTTACATAAGCTTTTCTTAAGTCTTGGAACACTATCTTACATAGTCCATAGTCCTAACTTACAAAGAGACAAATCAATTGCCAGTAACATAATGTTCATTTTCGACTTTCATTATTAAGACACACATCAGCAGTAAAATTTATCCACAAAGATTTTAATTTAGTAGAATTTAAGAAATTATCAATAATAATAACAAATTAACTAAACCAAAATTGTGAATCTGGCCATGAATTATCAAGCAATACTCCGTATTAACTTTAAATTCCTTTGTTCAATTCTCTCTTTCCATACATACTTGAACTTAAACTTCTTTTAAAGTTTAGGCATAAAATATTAAGCAAAAACATGGTAAAAATCTGAAAACCCACCTTGAAGACAAAGAAAATTACATATTCTTCAGAGAGACAAAGACAGCAATAGTAAAAAAAAATCTTAGGGAATAAAAAAAAACAAAACCAAAGAGCCAATAAAGCTTTGTAAAATTTGCAATCTTTCTTGTGATTCGTCCATGTTGATTTTCATTAAATATATAAGACTTCTTATTGCTGAATAAATCTCATACATTCTCCACGCTACTAGAGTTAAAAAAACAAGCACCACCACCACCACTACCAATGTGCTAACCTACAACTTTAATTCAACTTCTTGTCTCACCTCATAATATTCATATCAGAATAGGTAATCATGCTAATCCACATTGACTAATTTGCATATTGCATTGCATTCACGATTGCATACACATCAACATCCCTGAAGCAAATATTTAGCCTAAAAAACTAAATAATATGCAATAATATTTACCACTTTCGCTTGCATTTTTAACAATTGGTTAAATTATTTAATCTGACCAATCCACGGTTGACTTAATGCAATACCACCAAACCAACACCCCCACTAACTCTAAGACTACTATATATCAACACACATACAATAATAATAATGCTTGCGAATTTTTTCTAAAAACTTCCCACACTTCATACCATCCTGCGGAATCCATGTTTTTATTTTGGTAAAATTTACGAATCATGCAAAAATTTTATGAATACATTTGCCATCATGTACATTACAATATGCTCTATTTATTATTATTCAAAAGATTTTTATAAGAGTAGCGAGGGTGTATCTTACTTTAAGTTTATTATATTTAGCAGTCATATTTTTTCTTTTTTATTCGCCAAACCCAATGTTAATTAAGAACATGGACTACTACGCACTACACCCGAGATGATTTAGCATAAGGATAAGTACACGTGCAAAAATATTGAACATGGAGGATCATCAAGTTGCTTTGTATTTTGCAAAGTTATTTTACATCTACCTGGTAGTACTACCTAACTAACCAAAGCCTTTTATTAAATTCAAGGATAAATAGGAATGAAACCAGAATCAAGATAGATGCTACAAGAAAAGAATACCATACGACTCCCTGTTACGTATTTTCTGTGGAAACTCACAATGGGGTAAATCACTGACCACACCACCAAGATGCTAGACCAAGAAGACCAACCCTATGATAATAAAAAAGATCCAAGAATAATACACATGCTTCTTGCAAAATAAAACATGAAAGACATGATAAGATTTTTTTGCCAAGTTGCTGAAAAGGTGAATCTTGCATGTAAGTTGAGATTTTGAGTATAAAAGTGGTTTTAACATGGAGACGAAGAAAAAAGTCAAAGATGGACATACAAGAATCGAGGACTATGGAATATGGAATATATATTTGATTTTTTTAGATTACGGAATATTATCATCATTTTATATAATCTTTTAGCATATAGTAAAGCTCGTAGTTTGTACTAATAATAATATGACGTGGGGTTTTCTTTTAGTTAAGATTAACCATTGTTGCGGAACCCGCGTTTAATCCATTGGCATTTGCTTTATAATATTATTATTACCTCCTCAGAGGTCGAATTCCTCATCTCTCTCTTAAGATCAGTCAGTAGTATAGAAATCTTTCTTTCTTTTTTTCTTTGCCTCCAATTCATCCTGAAATGCCTCCCTATTTGTCCCTACCCTTTCTTTTAGATGAAGACTGTATAAAAATAATGTAAGATAAACTTTTAAAGTGATAAATTGATAATGATAAAGAAGGCTCCTGAATGAGTTCTAAAAATAAAAGCCTTTGTTCTTTTAGTCCTACTTGTACATTGGATTATGAACCGAGCAAAAGTAATATATAAATTTTGTCGGTATAAATAATAATCTTGAATAAGATAGCAGAGATCAAATGTTAGTATTTGTTTAAAAGGAATCTTGATTTTTAAATTAGTCTCAATTAATAAACTTCAAAAATTGACATTATCTTCAATAAAAGAGAAAAAACCGATAAGGGCTAATTGCAATATGTTGAGGTTCTTTTGGATCTTTGCTTTATCTCTGTTTATTTATTAGCATCAAGTAATGTCTATTGTCAAAATTGTTGGGTCAACTTTTATTTGATGTTGATTTATGATTCCAATTAGAATTGAGATTAATGCAATTTTACTGTTTGCTATGTTTTAGATCTGTTATAAATGCCAAAGGTAGTTTTTGTCTTGGGACATTCTTTAAGTTTATTTATTATTTTTGCAATCCGCAACTTGCAATTTTCCCACACTCCAACTTTTACCAAGTTGGATATTTGCATAATATAGCTAGATCAGGTTTTCCTTACGCAATATATATAAATGAACCCTATGAACCAAAAATACCAGCTTTTGTATACAAATGCAAGCGTGCAAATGTCTTCTGATCATCAGTGTCTTTCAAACTACTAATGATTATATTGAAGAAGTTGACACAACCAAGATAATTTAAAGTTAACAGCTCTAGCTTTAGTTTACAGTCCAATAAATATTTATAACTTGACTTAAAGATGCTTAAAATTAAAACATTAAATATTCTACAAAGGTATTAATATTTGCTGATTCGATGTAGTAGTAGTGGCTGATTTTTAAGCTGGTACGAGATAAAGATAAAGGGTGGCTATGACTAGTTAAAGTTGACCAGAACATTCACAAAGTAAATGGTGATTTTTTCTTCTTCTTTACTTGTTATTTGACCTTAATTAAGTACATATCAAAACTGGTAGAGGCCAAAGATGCGTTTTTAGATTGTTTCGATGAAAAGAAGCACTCTTTTCCTGTCTTTTGAATCTCATGATTCTTTGGAATAAAATAATAATGCAGCAATATGCATGGAAGATGATAACGAGAGCTAAGAACTACTTTTTTGTCAGGTTTGCTTAATGTTAAGATATAATGCAAATTTTATTCTTACATTTTTAAACATACATGCATTAAGAACGAAGTCTGAAAAGATACTTTAAAATATTATCTAGATTTTTTCGACTCTATCAGTTTTACAAGTTCTTTGACATTGAATTGCAATTTTTATTTGCAGTTAGAGATTGGAATTAAGGCATTTATTTTTACTGTTCTTATAAAATCAGCTTTGGCAAAATGTTTTCAGTCCTGCAGGTGTGTCAAATCTTAGAATTCCTTCCTTACTTGTAAGAATAAGAACATAAATTTGATTTTCTAAAAAGTATACTTGCAAGCTGTCCTTGCAGTGCAGATGAAGTCACCACAAAAAACCTTGGGAAGGACAAGGTAGCACAAAGAACCTTCCAGGCAGCCCTTTAACCCTTAAGCATTCTTGTGGTTATAGCTCGTCTTACTAATCTTCAGTGAAGAAATGCAATCTCATTTTGTCTTAGGCTTCTGGTCTATTTAGCATCGTTTCGTAAAATATTAATTGTGTTTTTCAAAAAGTTTTTCTTTGTACTTCGTACATCGTACCTCGTACCGAAGGTGTAGTCACTCCGTCCTTTTTACCTTTGCGTCTTTGTTAGAAGCTTTTGGTATTTCAAATTTGTCAACAAGTTTGAAGAAGCAGCATTTCTTCCTACAAGCTATTATTGGTGTGTGACTAAAAGGCGTCTATAGAGTCTTCTCGAAAGGAAGTAGTTAAACTAACTTTTAGAAATTTTGTCGTTTTATTATTTTTTAACTTCAGTTTTCAAGAAACTTAAGGAAACCAATGAATATGACACAACTCAACTTTTATTTGTTCTTCTTCATCTTGAGCTACATCCCAATATGATACTAATTGACTCCTTTTTAAATCCGATTATACTTTGTTCTTGAAGGCTTTGCTTCTGTCTTCTGTGGGTTTCAATGGGTATAATTTATTGTCATTTTGTTGGACTATCACTTTTGTCGTTTTGATATCAATTTTTGTCATAAATCCAAATTTGTCGTAAAGCTACCGTTTAAACTCTATTTTCCTTTTTCAATTTCAGTAACAAATTTTCTTTAGCTTATTTCAAAAGGCCTGTATAACAAAATAGGTAACTCTTAAATGCCATGAAGTTTATCTATGTCTTTAAGACATGACGAGTTTTTAGTCATAGTTTCAATTAAAGATATTCAACCTACATAGAATTATCATGAATAATTGTCAACTCATTTCACGGTAGAAATTCACTTTTTCTTTATTACAGAATCATTTATAAATAATTAATGGACTTCATTTATTGAATTGCTATACGGATGCTGTTAGACATAAACCAATATATTATTTTAAGCGTTTCAAAAAGCCTTTAATTCTATTGCTTTCGGAGAATAATAATTTGATCCAACCACACACATATAAGCTCATTAAAATTAAAAGTATATCTATCAGTCAGCCAGTATAAGTTATTTTTACTCATACCAACTTAAGATTAGAAACGGAGTGTAAACTTCTGTATAAAAATACGCCATCCATAAACCATAACATTGCATAGAGTTATAAAGTTGTAAACATATTGTTAACGAAGGAGAGATAAGGGGATTGAAGGAAAGTTAAGGAAGAAGGACTGTGGGACTTAAGGAATTTTCTGAAGAGTATTATTTTCATTCAACTGCAGTCACCATTAACTAAAATCATCATCTCTAAATCCAAAGGGATCTTGTACAAATCCTGTCCCAAAATTTCAATAGGATCTCTATCCTTTCATAGGGCGACCATCCGTCCCGGTTTACCTGGAACCCACTATTTCAAGAAAAACATTTTTCAACCCCAGCACTAGCCACGGGATAGTTGAATAAATCTGGTGAAGATTTAAGTGTACCGTATGGTATCTAAAAGGGGTGTTGCTAAAAGCATCCCGGGCTTTTCTTCGGGATCGTTGGACACCCTATCGTTTTAAATTAAACCGAATTTATTACAGATTTTGACCGGGTAAACGTTCTACTTACTTTTTGCTAAAATTGTAAAGTTTTAAACAAGCTTGTACCATTTTTTTTCCTTAGTACGGTTGCCTTATTTTCTATTTAGGTACATTTATTTCGAAAACCATTGTACTGTTTTCGATATTTTCCATATACCACATTCATCCTAAGAAATCTATGGAACGTTATTTAAGAACCATAAAATTCCACCTTACTTCAGTGCAAACACCATCCTACTTGCCTGTACAACCTTCACCTGTTCAATATTTTCTTTTATCCTTCTTTTTTTAAGTCAAAGATTCCTTCTTAGTTTTTTATTTTGCCTTTTTACCTTTTCTGCTACTTGATAGACACACCAAAACACTGATCTAACTTTGCGCTCTTGTTTTCCTCTGAAACCGAAATATTTTGTATTCTTTTCTCATCTTTCCAGTTTTTGTCCTCTATCTGTTCCAGCATTTAAAAAAGAGATAAAAAAGCATTCATTAGAAGATATAGAAAAACCACTTGGTTGTTTTGTTATTATTATTATTATTATTTTATTTTATAGCTTGCTTCCTACAAAGAAGAGAAGACTTATGTATCATCCAGTCAGTCAGAACTCAGAACTGATAAGGTGGCTTAAACTTTAGTTATAGATTAAGATAGAGATGAATGTTTCAGTAGAAGTGGAAGGGTTTGGGATTGTATAAAGGGACTGCAAGGGTAATATCATTTGGCCCAGAGTCAACACATCACATAGATCATGAAGGTCGCACCATTTTTATTTTACAGATTAAATTTTAAGATTTTAAACTTTTTATTACTCTATTACTTCCATTAACTTATATCTTTAGTTTAGAAGAAGATTAGAGTTCAAAGTTCCAATCTTGACGTATATCTTGGTTGCTCTAATACATTGCTGGTGTATTGGATTTGTCAGTGTTTTTAGTTTAATCTATTGCTTGAGATCAAAAATAGTTTAGTATTTTTATAACATCATATCCATGCACTTTGTATGGGTTGGTTTATGAAACTAAAATTTTTACACTTGTAAAACTAGATTACAAGGGAAAATTAATCATTTGGTGTTCCAGATTGATAAATGGAGATGGAAGGAGATAATTTACAAAAACTGAGATTTTGGACCTTAAAACTAGATCTAATTTTTTGGTATTTTGAGTTTCAAAGATAGTTAAATGTTATTTTACTACAGAAAATCCGTTTCAGTCATAAAACTTATGTTTGTATTCTTTGATTCTGTCCTTTATCCTTGCCTTGATATTCATTTAAAAAAGTTTCAGGTGTCTAAAAGAGGAGTACAATAGTTGAAGTTGATAAAAAACACAGTAGTTCATTAGAAATAATCCTAAGTGACTTGTATGTTTCTTTTGTCACTTGAACTTTTGTCTCATCAAAGGAGTCGGCATTAAACAATTAGAATATTTGAACTTGGGGAATGTATGAATCTCTTCAAAAGTATACGTAGCAAGTAGTCGTTAAGAATGCAACTTGCTATACGCGAAACTAAAACAATAACAATGATTTGTTTTATGCAAAATGCGTCGAGTGTACACAGACGCCGCAGTGATGTTGAATACTGTCTACTTCTGACAATGTCAATTGTCTTGAATGATCTATTGTTTCATCTTAATTCTTTATCTCATCCCGTCCGTGGGGTCCGTTCGGCTTTTTCAGGAATAAACTGTACAGTTTTCATGAAAAAAGTTTACCAGATTAAAAGATTTTTATTGAAAATTTGCCTTTCTGGTGAGTTTAATTTGAGATTCTGAAAAGAACTGATGTAATTTAATGTACATCCTTAAATTGAGTGTAAATAAAATATAAGCCTGTATTAAAACCATGTACAACCATTTAAAGAGTCTGTTAGATGAACCAGTTTGTTTTAAAATCGCTTCATTTAAAGCACAGATTCTGCGCTACATTTCCTTCTCCAAGTTAGTTAAAACAAAATCATAGATCATTTAAAAAACCTAAAAAGCAGACTAAACTCACAAAAAATGTAACTAAGTTTTAATCTAGATTTATGTCTGATCATATCCTTCAGTATTATAATGTGTAACACAAATTAGCAGTTACTCCCACCCTGTTAATTAATACAATGGCAAGTGCTTAGTTAATTAGTCTTGATTATTAACATTAACTTATGACATTACATGCAAGGAAATTAACAATTGTAAGTAGATCTAGTTATTATCTTTTGGATTAGAATCATAATTATCATCATCATCATCACCATCATCACCACCACAATCACAACTCCAATGCTCATACGTAGAAACGTGGGTGGGTAATTACACATTAACATCCATACCTCGATCAGTGAAGATGGAAAAAGTCATAAACTCGAGTCTCGAAATGAAGTCTCTATCTGAATCATATTTTTTCCTACGTTTTTTGCTCAATCTCTCTGTCATTATATAAAGTTACAAAGCCATTGCCACATGGTGAAAAATCTTTGTTATAGCCAAGTGAAGATCTTAAGCATAATAATTATGTTTCGCTTTGAGAGTACAATTCAAGCTAGTTTTAGGTACCTACTTGAATACGGTACTATGTAGCAATGTTGCTTGTTGATATTTAAAAAGATCCATCCTGCTTACTAGTCTTAAAAGATGAGAAAAAGGAGCCTTCAACAAAATAATACTTACTGTCATGTTTGTCTCATTTTATTCCATAGGTTTTACGTAAGCAGAGCTGGTTGTGTGTAATAATGTTATTTTGTAGAAAATAAACTAAAAGTCGAGACCAAGTCTTACAAAGTAAAGGCTGTTGAGTTTAATATACTAAAAGATCATACCAAGATTCAGAAAAAGGATTGACTTGACTTCTATTATTGAATGAAGTAATTTTTCCCCTAAGATTCGCCGGTCTTCTTTATTTTTATGCTTTTAGAATCACATTTCTCATGTTTAAAAGAGCCCGACACAGCGGTTGCAAAAATTCCTCACTTTCTTGTTATTTAAACTAGTTTTTCTGAATGGATTTTGCCAGTCAATTGTCTCCATTGACACATTCAATCTCACACCAACACTAGTCTTTCATCAACCCATGTGTCTATCCATCTATCTATATAGTTTATTCCGAGCTTTGGTTTACTACTACCGTTTTCTTCTATGGAATATTTGTCTTTCTTCACAACTCTCCTGTGAAGTCTTTAAGAACTTATTTAACAAAAACTGCGTTTCGCATTTCGCACTTTGGCATTCAACTTTAGTTGGACAGAGTAGTATGTACTATAGGTGCTTTGTAGTTAAAGAAGGCAAGAAAGACACCTAGAAATACTTTGTACACTTTTATTATATCTATTTAGTTCATTGTTTGCTAATTCTTTCTTCGTTTTCTTTTTTTTAAATTCTTTCTTAAAGTTTTGCTTCCGTCCTGATGGATCCATGCATGCTGGGATTTTGTGTTAATTTATTTTATGAAAAATTTCAAAATGACACTAGGAAACCAAGATGAGACTTTTATCCTGTATTGTTTCATTTTTAGCTGATTCTTTACAACGGGTGGGATTCACTACATTGGGTTCAATATTGTTTCCTCTGTTTTAAAATAAAAGCCTGAAAACTTTAAAAAAGTTCTTGTGGTTCATTTAAAGAAATTGCTTGCGACAGGAGTTCAGTCTCATCTAAAAGAATTCTTCTGTGCTCATTGCTTTTCGCTTTCTCTTAAGAGTTTTCTACTCTGTATGACCTGCAATTTGTCTTAACGAACTGAATTTTTATTACCTGTATGATTAAATTTTATATAAAATGATAAATGAGAGATTTTATAGCTCTTGAATATAAAATTTTGAAAAGGTGTTACGTTGAAACATGTTCATATTCAGGATATTTCATTAAGTAAAAGTTAAAATGCAGAATGATGAGGCACTAAAGACAACTTTTGTGTCCTGGATGATACATTGCGTTTATTAAAAGTCAAATACTACTCCTATTATTCATAGTTGGAAATTGTGTGAACCATGCTATTATAAAAAGACTTGGGTTAAACGAGTCAACCAGTTCAAATGAAGATGATCAGTAGTGAATGAGTTGATAGATAATAGTTCGAGAGCTCAATGTATTTAATATTTGATTTCCATATCCAGTTTTTACTCTCAGCCTTTACCACACCACAAGGTATAAGCAAGATAGGTAATTCGATTCGTGAATAAACATATGCATTTTAGATTCGTCAATAAATTTCCCCCTAATATACATAAAACTAGAGTTCAATTAAGTATATCGATCAATAGGAACAGTTATAATAAAAATATTTTATGGATGGACCACTACTATTTATTAAAGTACTAGTACCACACAACTGCCTTTATGTAAGTCGATGTTGCCGACGAAGAGGATGACGACAGGTTGGCAAAATGTGTAAGAAAAATTACGGCAAAAGCCAAGAACCTGTTAAAAACTGCGAAAAAACTAAAGGTTTATAATCGCTTCGGAATCACAACCGCAGCTGGGCACTTGTCAGGCCCAACTTGAGGCTCTTTTTTAATTTTAATATAAAAATTAAAACAAGAATTCCTTAATAATCCTCCTCTGGCATGTGTTTCATCTTTCATTCCAATTGCTATTCTGTACACAAAGAAACTTCTGCAAATCTTTCAAGACCCAACTCAAGATCACCACCATCACAATCCCAAGATGAATAGATGGATGGATGGATTTCGCCCTGAGGAAGCGAGATCATCAAAGATTTCAAATTATGCTGATCTTGTTCCATGTACACATTAAAAGTTGTATAGTTTAAGATGTTGTTTTGTCTCAATGATATTATTTCCCACAGTAGTTGACTCCAATAAATTAATCTACTCTCTAGCTCATGACATATTACTACACTTTGATTCACAAATCCGGATCTGATGTTTATTACACTTGATTTTGTGGTACTACTTGTTTCATTTGTTACTTGTTAGAATATTATTATCTGATATGGTCTCAAGTAAGTCAACATTACATGTACATTGATTTGGTCCCAAGTGGTCATCATCATATATACCTATGGCACTAGTAGTACCTTTTTGCATAGGTACATTTGGACATGAGGTGCATTCTTTTCTTTCAGGATTTGACGATGAGTACTTGCGGCTGGTAGTGTGTCCTTTGCATAAAGTAAACCTTGTTTTGTTCTGCTTTCTTCCAACTTCATTGAATACTTAAATACCTAAACATTTATTCACCATCAGTTATCGCTATTTAATCTTATAAACTACTTTTTCTTGTTTTTTTAATGTTATAATAATAATAATATGTTAAATTAAGTCAATGCAAGGATTACCATCAATATACTTGGTAGTGGTTACTCTCCCTATGTAGGCTGTAGTAGTTGTATGTAAGTAGCTGTAACATGGAACTAGTAGCGAGCCTTGATGTAAATACTATTTAAAGTGAGATATTAGGCATATATTATAAAAACTATAGTTAGTTAAGTGGAAAATTGCAAAAAGTTGGGTAGGGCCACTTTATGGGTTTACTTGTAGTTTTACTAGCTAAAGCTGACCCTGCATGCATTCTACTAATGCATGGGGAATGAAATATAAGTAAGTACGCGCTAATTTTTATGGGGAAATTGTTTTGGATAAGTTACGACCTGTAAAGTGTGAGAAAATAATTGTTTTTGAAGAATGCAAGCTATTTTAGTGGTGCGAATTTTTATGATGCTTTCAGATTTCAGATATCCAGGGTATTTTTACTGCACCTTAGAAGATCGGACGGCTGTTAGACATTTGGTTGTAACTTGTTAGATTGACTTAAAAATCTTACTCTAAACAGCTTTGTTTCATGTTCATTCTTCATGTGGTAAATAACTGTCTATTTTATTGTTGGCAATTTAGCTAGAGATTTCACGTATTTAGGCTAATCTTGATTTTACTCCTTTACTAGTGGTCCATCTTCTTAGGTATATATATACAGTAGCATCATCATCATCACCATCATCATTGGTGAACTTGATATGACTCTAGAATAATTTATTATACCTCCTGGAGTACAAGACACCTTACTAAACCACACTCCTGCATGCTCCCTACTATAACTAATACTATTTACTTATATATGTAATTTGATTCGTTTTTTAACTAATCTATGGTTTTTATTCTATCAAAATTAATATGACAGGCAGGTACTGATAATAATATTATTATTATTATTATTACTATGGGAGTGCTGCTGCGGATGATCACTGAGGGTATAAAGAACTGTTGATTAACTTGATGGATGCTTCGTAATAATAAACCTGAATTACTGTTCAACTTTGAACTTTTTCATTTTCATGTATCAATTTATTTCTTACAATTAGTGAAATTGCATTTTTACTTATCCAAACATAATACACTCAAACATCTATCGTTTGTTCATTCATATTTGTGAATTCATGATATTCTAAAGGTTGTGTAAATGAAAGTCAAGTTTCATCATTTTTACCGTATTTCCCAGTAAACCAAATGTATAGGAGAACCTTAGAATTTTGAAATTATCTGATATTCCATTCATGTAAAATTGCAAAATAGTGGAGTAAAAGGAGTAGTAATAATTTAACAGAGCTGAATTATACTGAAATGGTTTTATACGAGTGGATATAGAACCATGGAACGTAAAAGTACATACCAATTTATGTGCCAATTTTTTACTACAAAAACCGTAAAGTTTTGCAATACTTTAGTTTTGTTAGACTCAGAGTATAGTACTTAAAGGAGTCGTTTCAAGAGATTAAGAGAGACAAAACTCATGGAGAGCAAACATAGCAAAAAATGTCATTTTCTTTTCACAAAAGAACTGCCTTTCTATACTCAACTCTTTTCACAATCAAGATTCGTTTTGTTAAAGGGCCACTTTGAAAAAAAATAATCTTATCGTGGTTATCCCATTTACAATTTTATGTTTACTTTCATACACTGAGTAGCCTTTTTAAGCAAAAAGGCTAATTCACTTGTGTCCCATCATATCGGTCATTCATACTTTTTACGTGCAATAATTCCTGGAAAGCAATAATAAAATTTGTAATACGGACCAAACTTTCATTATCATAGGTTCTTCTACTGAATACTAAATTCTCCTGTTTACAATATAGGTACATTGAAAGTTTCAAACTAGATTGTAGATTGTAGATTGCAGCAAACAAATGCAAATGGAACTTACAATCAAAACATTAAATAATGTTTGCACAATAATAAAAAATGTGTTGTTAAAGCACACAAGCATCATTGAAAGACTTCTTTAACTCATGGCAAAACATTTACTATCGCACAACTGATTTTTTATAACGTTGGAAATGCATTTATTAGTCAATAGATATATGAATAGGGTCGGATGCAATATGAAATACAGGAAATCGTGGTGCCAGGATGGTTTAAAAAGTCGCCCTGGTTAATATTTAATCTGCCGGTTTTGCAGTTATTAAAATAAAATTGTAAATATATATGTTTATGATGTAAGAGAAAGATATTAGTTTACATTTTTGATGCAGATGCATGTTTAAAAAATTCCTTTGGAGTAAAAACGACTCGTGAGATAATGCGATTGAAATCAATCTCAGCCTTGTTAATTGCAATTTGCATGATTTTAAAGTACGAGTATGACACGTTGACACGAACGCTGGGGAATACGAGGAATTTATTGTAAGCAATCAAGAATGTTTTTTCTCAAGTAGCAAATAAGAAATAGTAGCTTGTCATAAAAATACTGTTTAACTGTGATGTAAACTCGCTACTAATGGTTTGTACTAGTATTTCACATTATGAACTTTAAAGTTGAAATCAATATCTATTTGCTATTCGCACATGCCGTTCATTTGCAAGTACTTAGCACATTCCTTTGTTAAGTGCTTGGTAATTTTTGTAAAAGGATGACACTAAAAATATTCATAAGAGAGATTCGAAGACTGTACAAACTTCTTTGAACGATGTGCAAAGGAATGTTGGCAAATAAATATGTTTGATAAAAAACTCTAAATAACTGCTTTAGACCATTAGATCTCAATTGTCTTACATGAACATTAATACCTTTCTTTTTCACTTTGACGAAGGAGATGGAGACAGAAATCTTAGTTGTTGCTAAAAAAATGTCCGAAAGTAGGTCGCAATTGAAAATCGAAATTAGTAGGGTTGGTTAAGAACGTAAATTCTTTTCGCACTACACATTTTCAAAATAATGTTTTTGCCCTTTGCCTTTTTGCCCCCTACTAGAACTTAAAAATTAAATGAAAAGTGCCTTAAAAACATAAGAAACTCAGACCGTTTGCAAATTAAACCTATACAACTTTTAACTATCGAAATTTTAAACAAAATAAAAATAAAGAAGCTTTTATAAATTTTGTGACGTTTTTTGGATTAGAGTTCTAGACACTTTGATAAAAGTAAATGGATGAATTGGGCCTTGTCTTGTCCCTCCCTTGAAGGGCATTCGTCAAAGTCAAGGTGAATGCTTGATTTTGGCATATTTACCTTTCTCCATTGACCACTGTCCTTCTTAAGGTATAGACAAGCCTCAATGATCCTATTACTTTTTTAAATTCAATATTATGCAAAATCACGGTATTCAAATAAGCATACTATTGAATGTGACTTATGGAATGCTTCTTAATGTTGTCTTAGCCAAAGTAGCCAAACCCAAAAGTCACTCAAAGAAAAGGAAATGAATGTCCATCTATCTGTCTAACCTACCTGCCTTTAAATTTACTTAAGAAAAAAGTAATACAATACAATGAGATAATAATATTATTTTTATTGTATCCTGCTTAATAATAGTGAGAATAATGATATGATGGTGTTTGTACAATAGACTGATACACTAGAGAGGCCTCAGTAGATCCAGCATAGCAGTAGTTACACAGATTGACTTGAGTCAGAAGAAGATTACTTCTGAAGTAACTTCTGACGCTGGTATCTTCTTATGTTATCTGTATGAAATGAAATACAAGTTAAACAAGAATTATACGTAATTTTGTTTCCTTCGGTGGGAAAATCGTTATGCAAATCAAGCTTGAATAGTTAGCAAAGGTGAATTGAACCGAAGAGAGAAAGAAAAGATAAGATGAGTGAAATATTTTACCCAAAATCCAGTTTCTTCTTTTGATGATGATGATCATCATCATTCTGCTGGTAGTAGTAGTAGTTTGTGATGATACTGTAAAATGATGGTTAGCTATTGACTACCTTAAGTAAATGAATGGCCGAAGTATTGTAAGAGAATAAGTTGGAATCCCGCATGTAACTAATCAGTAATCACTATTCTGTTAATAGTGATACTGATCTAGGAAAAATCAAAATGAATTTTATTTAAACTATTTTACCTAAGATCACGATAAGACGTATACATTAGTAGTGTATGAAAATGAATCACTGTGGGACTATAATAAAAACAAATCTAACCGATTTTTATTGTTAACCTATATTTCAGTTCAGTAGCAAGATAGTAGTATCATTATAAATACCATATAATAATTTCCTTAAACTCTACATCCGCATCCCAATAAATGCTATAATATGCAAGACTACTGCAGCCATTCCATTGCAATTGCAACACATTATTCGTAGTTTGATACTTTTATACAAGGAAGTCAATGCAGTTTACGACATTGGGTAAAATTTATGCCAGAATGGCTGGGCATTTTAACTTAATGAAATAGATTTTGGCTAGACTGTTAGTCTGAAATCGAATAAATGCATTTATGTCTAAAAAGCATAAGTCAAGAGATTAAATAAAATCGATTTCCTGATTAACAAGGCGGCTTTATGGTTAAAGCGGTTTTCCAGAGTAATTTTACACGATTTTTGGTTGTCTTGTTAATTTTCTAAAGAGAAACCAAAGAGTTAAAGGCAAATAATGGTATACTTTATATGTAAAATTCAAAGGCTGCTTCTATTCATGTTTTCTCTGGTTAAACTTTTGAATCGCTGTGTATGCAATACAATATTACATACTTGTTTAAGCTACTTTTTTCATCAGATTTACAAAAAAAAGAAAATACGAACACGAATCAAAGGGAAAGCAAAAAAATCGTATGTACATTAAAGAATGGAATATGTCAAGGCCCAACCTTAAATAACGGTAATTTAACCTGTTTTAAATGTCCTGAAGTCTCTGTTTGGTGATGACAACTAAGAAAATATTTCAATTTTAAATTCTTTCGGCCAGTTGCGAGTGCGACATTTAAACATGACATTCGATTCATATCAACCTTTATAATGCGAGATTGCAAATTTTGTAATAATTTGATTTGACTAAATCTTCAGAATGAGATAAATTCAGAGATGAGTCTGCGAGTGCTCATCAGACGTTTAACATAAAAAACATTGACATTGAATTTTTTAAAGGGGTTCCAGACTTGCAAAAAACTAATTCAACTGCATTAATACTCTTAATCAACTGCATATTGTCAAACTTTTAAATCATACAGCATGAGAAAGATATTACTGTATCGTGTATTAAAAACCGAAGTAAGTTGAGATGTCCTTGTTTTTGCAAATGTAAGTATGGTGAAAACTAAATCCCAAAAAATCCCCCGCGGAGTCCACAGATACATTTCATCAAAGTCTGTTTCGGTTACGTCTTCTTCCAGTAACGATTTCTAAAGCTGAGCAATATTAAGCCGGTTTTATTCTATTTACAGCTTTTGATACATCTTGCATAAGTTATTAAGTAGATGTGAAAGACAATTATAAGTAGATTGAGTAAGGCTTTCTTGTTTCAAAATCAGCAAAGTATTGTCATAGTTAAATTTATTATTTCTTTTCGGTCTTGACAGTCTCTTAGAAATTATTCGTATCATTTTACAGGCCAAAAATACATATTACATTAATCTAGTTAGTTGTAATGAAAAGATGTCCCTTTTTATGAATGTCAGCTTTCTGTAGATTTGTTTTACACTGAAACTTATATTTGCGATATAGTTTCATACAATCATTGTGCCCATCAAGTATTTTCTTTCATTTATAAAACACACATTAAAATGTAAGAAAGGACATCCCTCGAATGTTAACATAATGATAAACTTAAGATTAGTATTATTCTTAGTAATTACTATTATACATTGTAATGGTATAATAATAAAAATATGATGGTCGATGAAGTTATATTGTAAGTTGATTTTAATAATTGATCCGTTCTTTTCAGTTTGATACCATATCTACAAAATAGATCAAAAAAATTGATGAAAATAATGATAAATAGACAAACGTTAGGTAACGTCGAAGCTTTAGCAATTTTAGAGATTGCTTTGTTCTTTTAGATTGCAATTTTCTTCCAACTTTGTCCACATTTCTACTCCAAACGCTTGGAGTTTGATGTGAAGCATCATAGTTTTTCTCTTATTCATTTTACATGTTGAAGAAACTATTGCAGGGCCCACAAGTTGTTCAGATACTATGCAAATGTATGTCTAGTATAAGATGAGAGGATGGAATGACGGAAAACATCGGGATTCAAAGTGAGGGGGTGTCATGTGTAAGGGACTTAAGATTGGGGACGTGTGGTACGGAAATAATGTGTCCATAAATTAGAAAAGAAAAATGGAAAGGTACACAAAATGCACTTAGGAAATAGTTCATCTCTTGCAGACGACGTATAGGGAAACGAAGAATATCAGAAACTTTAAGGTTGAAGACGTCACTTCCTCTGTGCGCTACCCACAGCTCGCACCATGGGGGGTATCAACAGTGGAAATAACGTAAATATACTAAATTGTTAATGTTATATCGCGCATCAGGTTCCGGTGGCCCGTCCGTTAATTAGGTCATTTACATGCAGCATTTAACTACTAGATAATTATGGTATTATACTAATTTGATGTCTTAGCACTACCGATGATTTTTGAGAGACATCATAAACAGACGTATTGGACAGAAATTAAAAGACATATGTGATTAATTTTTAATCTAGGAGTCTTCAGTAAAACGAAGTGCAACAAAGGCCTTTTTGAGCAATGACAATGAACTGGGTCAGTACCACTATAACAACATGAAGTGAACGAGAATCAACAAATGACTCCAGCGTTCACATGGGTTCTCGTCGGGTGTGTAAAGTAAAGTGGTATATTTGTCTCATTGTATTGTATAAATGGTGCCACTCCGTCCAGTCCTTTATGTATAGCAAACAATCAGGTTGGGCCGCATGAACGCTAGAAGAAGGAAAAGATCTCAAAAAATCTCATTTAGATATTTGAACCACCGACATTTTACACTTTACGGGAATTGTGAACATACAACCCAAAAGTGAGAGTATCGCTCGGCGTGAGGCACTCCATTGTCCCCATGAATAGAGAACTTACTTAGAAAATTGACCATAACAAAATAAACCTATTTGTTAAAGTCAAGAGGGTGTGGATAGGATGGACAACAGACAGACCAAGAGTTTTTAAAGGAAAAATAATAAAATCCAGCATCTAGAAAAAATGCATCTTTAACTGCAAGGAACTTTAAGTGGTTTGCCTCAAGAGGTGTTATTATAACATGATGAACGATTTGTTAACTCACTTTACACCCTGGTTGTCTCTTGCATGCTAAATTTTTTTAAACCTTATTAAGTGACATTGTCAATTAAGTCTTTTATTTTACAAGACTCATAGAGTCAGAAGTCTCAGAAGCAAAAGGCTACGGAACAACTTCTCCGATTACTTTTATCTTAAGTTACTAATTCATCTAGTAAAAAACATTTAGAGACATGCATTCCAATATCATCACCATCATTCCTCTTAAAAATCGTAGATTCATTATTATACATAGTTTTATACCATATTATTAAGTACAGTTAGGTAAAATTTGATTACATTTTTGTTCTTTTAAGACAAAGTTTTATCCTATACTTAAATGAATATTATGTGGCAATCCATCTAATTGTTATTACTGTATGAGAACAGAGACCAGAACAGGCCACCTATGAATGAAGTATATTTGGTTTATAGAATTTTCCTTTCTTTTGAGGTTTTGCAATTGATTGATTTTTTACTGATCAGTGATCATCGGCTGTTTACTCAAATCAAAGGTGGCTAATCATAGAAGTAGTACTCTTTGGATAAAAAAGGATAATCTTTGAGAAAGGAGAATTTACAGAGTAAGGATTCATTGAAAAATAACATCCATGTTTGATTTTATTGCAAAGCCTGAGTATGCTATACTATAATGGTACACCTGTGTATATGTATACAGGTGTAATATTATGGTTTGAACCAATATGGATTTCGATTTTCATCTCCAACAAACATGAAACCAAAGTTTAGCCACAAAAGCTCTTATAAATTGTAATCAGTGTAAATCGCAATTGCAAATTGAAACTTCAGGGTGGGAAAAGCCACTTCAAAGACTGAACCGGCATCAGTATTTCATACTAGGGAAGAAGTCCAACTATGCGTAAAGTCATAATGTAATGTAAAACGATGTATAAGACTATACGACAGTTTTTTATGTACTCAACATTTCAAATTGTATTCTTATGCATATAATCTTCATATCATACCTCCATCTAACCGTGTATGAGTATCTTGTATTATTGAAATCTTTTTAGAGTCTGGAGTACAGAGTGAAATCATCAAATCATTATTATATTCTTCTGAAGAAGTCTGAAGTTTTGTAACATAAATCAAACAAAAGTTCAATGAATATAATATGCATACCATTTTTTCATGACTTGGCACTGGCACTAGGTAATAGGAATAATAATAATAATGAAATGGTCTCAGGAGTCGATAAAATCTTCGAAGCTGAATTCTTGGCTGGGCTTAAATTACTTCATGTACTTACGCATAATTTTATCACATTTTTTGGTGATATACTTGTTTCATTATTACAACTACTACTACCCTTTGCATGATTTGTGTTTTTTTGCAAGAAGGCAAGGATGATTCTGTGGCCAAATACTCAAAAGATCTGATCAGCCAGGCCAGAGGAGTCAGGAGGGCAGGGGCATGAGGATCTCCAAGTATTAGGAAGTTATGTCAGAAAAAGAATATTATCCTACTTTGGTATTCATATAGTACATAACACGATTTTTTTTATACCATAGTTAAAAAATGATTGGCAAAAAGTAAATGAAATGTGGTCGGCCAATACTTGATTAATCTTAGAGAGTGGATGAATGGAAATGAATCTAGAATCAGGTAGATCACAGAAGACATTTTTATTACCTTTGCATATTATAATCCTGCGTATGGATTACATGATTATTACTAATCTGCGTATACACAGAGGATTATTGTGATGATTATATTATTATTATTATTCTTTCATATATTACTATTCGCACACTTACTTTTCCATTGTATGGAATACCATACATACAAGCTGAAAAATGCGATTAAAAGAAGTGGATAAGGTATAGAAGTTGATCATCAGACCAGACCACGCATTTGCTAATGGTAAATAGACCAAAAGAGTTAAGTCGGCGTGGCCTTTTCACCTTGAGTTTTTTATGAGATAATGATTCATCCTCCTAGTCTTTTCCCGTAGATCCTTTGATGGAGATCAATAATATGCAAAATATCCACCACCACTACTTATTAGTTGGTAGGTACGATATGATAATAAATACCAGATGATGATACATAGACAATTGGTAGTGGTACACAAGGATATGAACAGGTTCGACAAAAAAACAACATGGAAAATATGAAACAATCTTTTATACACAATGAACATATCGCACCAAAGGAAGAAAGAAGATTAAGAAAATAAAATCCACCATATTTATTACCCCTTCAACAAGAAATGTACGCTTTGCATGCTTTTTCTCTCTTGGCAAAGTCCTTGGTTCGATTGTATGACAGGTTAATCTTATTTTCATCTTTATTATAAAAATTCTCCTGAAATTCTTTAGAGAATTGCTCATCAAGCAAATACCTACAGAAGAGATACAGATATTATAATATTCCACTTCTATCGGTCAACACTGATGTTGACTTGTGGTAGTATATGGTGAGTAAGTAGTACAGTCATTGGTATAACATTTGAAAGTTTTTAAAATCAGACTGGCTGGGATATCCGCAAGGCAGCTGGATCTTCACGATTTAATGTATTTTTCCAATAATTCTTTTTCTTCTGGTCTCATCTTCTTACTTGAGTTTTGTTCTTTTATTCTAATCTTTTTACTCTCTTCTTGAGATTTAGCCACTTTTTCCAAGATTCAAGTAAGAATTGGACAGAGTGAAGAGAGTTATAAAAACTTAAAAAATCAAACAGGACTTACTTACCAGTCTACCTCGAGCCCCGTGCGCTCACTTGCTAAAGGCTATGATGATAACAACTCAAAGCTGTACTTTAAAAGCAAAAATGCTGAAAAAGCAATACAAATAGAGAAAAAATTGAAGACATTATATTGTTAAAAAATCGAGTATTCAATGCTTTTTTATTAAGACTACATCATTCTTTGCAAGTGTACAAGTATAATCTTGTGTACAATTTCTTTGATTAAGATATCACGTTAATGTATGACCAAGATGAAAATTACATAACCTTAGGTAATCATTTCTTGATTTCTTTTACTGAGCCCAACCTTTCCTCCAGGAAATGCCACCTTTTACTTACGCATTTATGGTGGCATTAGAATGGTGAAGAAGATTATGATGATGATGATAATAATGATGGTAATGCAAACGAAACATCAAATCATTATATTATACACACACACTCAAATACCTATGCATTATTATTACTAAAATTTGAAAAAAAGGATAAAACTTGATCCAATACTTAAAACTAAAGCTTTTTCTCATGTCCACTTATTCATGCCATAGGCATTTTTATAAAAAGTAAATAGATTGCTGACAACAATCTTGCCACTCAATCAATTCTGTCTTCGTATAGTAAGTTGTAACATTTTGACTTAAATGGCTTAAAAAGGATGAGACTTTATTAAGTCTGTCTGAAGTCTTAAAGTTTTGATAACGTTTTCACTTTCTCAGCATTTTCCTTTCGTGAGGGTATTTGACCATTTAAGATGTATTTTATTGTAAGTGTATTTTTTCTTAGATGATTTCGATACATTATGAGAAGAATTGGTAAGTCTAACTTTTTACTACATTTGTGTTTTTTTTCTTTTTAGTTGTAAGTTATAATGACACTGTAATTATATAATATGAGATTGTCCCCGTAGCTTTACACTGAGAGTTGTTTCTTTTATTGAAGAAAAAATATTTCAAAAGTACTTTTAAACAACTTGAAAACTTGGGAGGTTACTCTATCCATCACATTCATACATACATCGATTGACCTTTTATCATTGCCTTTCTTTGTTGTTAAAAAATGATTCTGGGTTGAGAAACGAATGTCCCAAGTTACAACTCAAATAAATAGAACTTTTTCTCAGCGTAATAAATCTCGATCTAAATTAAACTATGATACTTAAAAGTCTCAAGTGGTCGGATGTGAAATTGACAAAATAGAAAATAGAGTAGAATGCCGCACCCACATAAGGGCCGGAAATTGGGCAAATATAATATTAGTCTTATGTATCTCATATTTATATTTAATATTCTCCCATGGTATTTTATTCTTATTGTTATTGACCTTTGGCAACCTTTTTATACTATCATGTATTATAAGTCACTGACTCATTTTGTAAAAGTGATATGGGATACTTTCTTAACACCGTCTTGTGATAGTGATTCAAACCATCGGTTATTTAACTGGGATTACGTCTTCGAGTCTGGAATCATCTTTATACACAAACCTAACATTAGCCATCGCTATCATGTATGCCATTCATAAATTGACCAAAGAATAAACCAACTGACCATGGCTATTATTAAACTTTAAGAATGAAATAGCGGATATGTTACGTTGTAATAAAAAAATATTTTCATTCATTAATTTCATTCAAGTATAAAATCGTGTACAAATTTTCTGTAAATAAATAAAATAATATTTTTAGTAACAACACTTCAAGTTCAATTGAAATGTTTAAATTGTTGATTGTATCAACCAACTTGTTCAATATGATTCAATATAAAAATATATACAAATAAATATACACACAAACACAATTCATATTGACATTGTTGTGGTAAAGCGTTTTCGTTTTCTATTGAATGAAACGTCTTATTCTCAAGACGAGATCTATTTCATTCATTCATTCATCCCTTATTTTTATTCATGGGTAATAATAGGGTGTAATAATAATCTCGAGTATATCACAAAAATGCATGTAATATTCAGGAAATTGTAGCATGTTGAGATGAAACATTATTTTTATTAGATCGTTTTATAGTGTTGAGTTGTAAAGTTTTGTAAAAGTGTATAATCAAAATTCCTAGGCGTTTTATTTACCAGAAGATTCACCAATGATTATAAAGAATTGTTCAGAGCTTCTTGAGAAAGATATTCTCATGTAGGAAAACTCATTTTTTGTAAATATTATTATCCTACAATTTGTCACAAAGAAGCAAGAACCTTTGATACCGCTGTACATTTGACTACCTATTTCCCATTATATACTTGGAATTTATTAAATTCACACCTTACGCATATTAAGGTATCCACAATGTCAAGGTCTTTACATATCTTCAACCAGCTTCTTGAGTAACATTATTTCTCAATGTTATTATTATTATTATCATCATCAAAGAAAAGAGGGTTGTTTGACTCTAGTGAACTGATAAAGTAGCTACAGACCTTCAAAAAATAAAATGATAAAAAAATTAAGGTAACTTAAGGAAGATAAGATAACCAAGGTAGCAAATGAGATACTACTAACTAAACCACACTACTACTACTACCCTCATTGGCTTTGGCTATAAGACCTAAGGGCTATACCCTTATCAACCAAACTGAAGCTGAAGAATCTGACAAAATCATTGTAAAAGGGTTCCTCTCTTATGCGTGCAGGTTGAAAGAGTCTCATAATTTTGATCTCCTTCTTAAAGCAATACGATGTACTTAAGGGCAGATGTTGTCCGAAACAATTGAAAAATTCTTGGTGTTTTTTCTTACAACTCTCCCACTTACAAAGTAATTTCAACTAATTCATAATTACGTGGAGGAATACGTGCTCTCTGGTGTTTTATACCGGTATGCGGTATGAAGATTTCTTTTTGATATAGGTAAATATATTCTGGGGTGAAATATACAATAATTTTTAAGACCCTTTTGAGTATTTTTTTGAATTTATCAACGAAGAGAATAAGATTTTCATTGAGATGAATTCTTCTCCCACAGTACAACAATCATCATCATCATCACAATAGTTAAACCTGGAATGAGAAATCTCATAGTTTTGTAAAGCATGAATGAATATAATGATCACATAAGATGTTACTCTCTTTTTTGGGATGAATGTGTTTTACATGTGTGATGATGATGGTGTAATAGAAGGGATGGTTCTTGTGCGTTTGTGAACCTTAAAAAATGTAATCATATTTTGATATGATTATGAGATGTGATAATATCCTATTCTTTGATATGATAGGTAAGTAGCATTATTATTATTAAAAGATGTACTGTTTTGTTACTAATGAATGTGGATCTGGAACAACTATTTTAATTTTATACAACACAATAATAGTATTATATCCAGGGTTATTATTACTTATCCTCAGAGTAGAGTATATTACAAAACCACCACTACTATTCCAGAATCCACAGAGTGCATTGAATCCTTGTCTGAGTCACCAACAAAGACAAGGGAGCTAAAGCTTCAAGAAGATAGTTTAGGGTTAACTCTATCTGGGTTTTAGTTATTCAGCCAAAAACAGATTATCCATACTTATACATATTCATGACCGCTTTATTGTTTTACATTATGACTATATCTTTATATTACATATGTGTATTCTAATACGGAATAATAGGAATAATATAAATCTCTCTCCAGATTTCATTCATAAATCCAAGTCTGTTGGTCCTTACTTAACTTGAGGCAATGGGTTTAAGAGATACTTGTGTTGCATGATTTTAATGCCTGATGATGATGCTTTTATTATGAATAAACACAATATTTTTACATTTTTATATTATTTAGCTTCTTTTAAATATGGATGAGTGAATGGGAAGGAAGAAATTATATATGAATGAGATTTATACTACAAAGTGAAATAGTACTTAGTTGGAGGTGGACACTGGACTGGAGACTTACTTGTTTTTCCTACTCACTACAAATCAAGTAAAAGTTTCATTCATAAAATCATCTTAACGTAAGTGCCGAGACCAGAGTCAACAGTCAAGGTTTCATGAATACGCACAATAATATGACATTTTAAAAGGTTAAAAACCTTATTATTATACCCATAGGCCGGACACGTCAGTAGGGGCAGAAAATGTCAACACTGCTAACTCAAACATCGTCCTTTTACCTTATACCCATAAACCTTATCAGTACTCCACTTTCTTTAAGAATGTATGTAAAAATGGACTGAAGAGATCGTAGTAAGGTACTTGCATGTTAAAACTTTTAATGGGTTCGTTTATTGGTTACAAGTTAGTTTCAACAAATTTATGAATGAATGATTGTCAAGAATGCTCATTGTTTGCTGTTTAGGTTAAGAATTTTAGCACTCTCCTTTAAGGCATTTCTTAGAAGTCCTTTAAGTATTTTAAAGCTGTCAATTATGTCCTGTTTTGAGCTAATAGTTTAGTTCATTGACAAAAAGTTTTTAAATAGGGTCGGCATGCCTGGTACATTTTTTTCTTGTAAGATGAAATTTTTGTGCTTTTCTTATATTAGCCTCATGCCTTATATATGCGGGTGGTTTGTATGATTTACTATTATAGTAGCTTGGCCCAGTTTATTTCTTATTAGAGTGATGAGGCTCTTCAGTAAGTGTGGAAGTTCCTTATTGCTCTGGACAAGGAAAGAATTATTTGGTGCGTAGTGGGTAACGTTAATGAGGGTTGTATTCTCGTAATCATAATAATGATATGCTACTAGTGTCAAATATTGTGTTGAAAATGGATGGGGGATGACATTAACAATTTTAGGGTTTGGATGAGTAAATTAGAGGGGACAAACTAATCTTAAGAGAACTTTTTCTCTTTACCCTTTCATTCAAAAAGACAAGAAGATTGCGACTCAAGTTAGAGTACCTCACATTACTACTACAATCAGGGTTTCAATCACGACTTGTATATGAGATGTGAACTGGGACAAATACTTGATTATTAATAACGCAAGCTGTTAGCCGTTTTGATTTCTGAGTAGAATTTTAAAAAATGTACAGTCAGGGCTTAAGGAAAAAAAATTATGAAGGTTTTCCAATATCAATTCATAAATATTAAGGCAATAGTACTTGCTTATCGTTTCAAAGATTCTAACAAATTCTTACAATAAGTACTCTTATTGTTACTATAGGCTCTTGTCAAGACTTCCTTTTCCGCAAAAACACATATCATTTAAAACATAATGGATACTTTGCATACAATACAAATCTAATGTAGAGTAGGTAAGGCCATTAATTTTTTTTCTTGGAAAAATCTACCTTTTGCCTTACAATATGAACTCTTGTCAAACTAAATGCTCCGAAAATCATAAAGGTCGTTCCAAAAATCCAATTTGTTTGTCGAATTAGAGTAACGGTTTTAAAACTCTTGAAATTCTATTCTCTATAGAACTTCAACTCTTGGGAAAATTTTACAACTCAAAACACAAGACTACGACTACGAGCCACCAGAGTAAATAACGAGTAAGACGATTTTATGTCTCAGTTTTATTATTTTTCGTACTACGCAGTCAAGGTAGGTAATAAAGAGCACAAAAGTAAGTCCAAAGACAAAGAGCGTGAGATCTGGGGGATCCGCAGGTATCGTCGCCTGATGAGAGATACGCGAGCTGACCCAACAGGGCATAAAAATGTATTTGAAATAAAATCTGACAAATAAACTAACGCCATGGCATGGTATCAATGTGGAAAGGAAATCTTATTGAAAAGCCACAGCAGTGTCAGTAAGTAGTTGAGTAGTTAGGATGTAGTGCCATACCAAATACCAGTGTCAACTTTTCTCAATCCTTTCCAAGAATTCTGAAAGATAAATAAAGAAGCCCATAATTTCATTGCCACTACTATTACCAACTGATCTTGAGTAGTCCTACCTTCCTTCAACAAATAAATGAGCGATGAGACGGCAGTAATAATAAAAGTTTTCTTAACTATCTTTCTACAATATTATACAAAAAATTAGGCAATACTGGAATAAAGCATATTTAAAAAAATGGATACAGCGTTTGACAGGCTTAAATAACAACTTCTTCCTTTAAAATTTCTATAAGGGCTATGGGTTTAGCTGGACTTGAGCCCAAAAGATGATCTTGAGGAGTCTGGGTATTCTTTTTTTTTAATGTTGAGATTTTCTAACCAAGTGTTACAGCCGTTTTGATTTTCCGATCCGAACATAATATTCAATTATTCTACAAGGGTTTAAAGCTCATATGACTCAAACCTTCGTGAAAAAATTGTCTAGGGCAATTGATAAGAGCTGTAACATGTATACTAAAAATGCTTTATTATTACATTAACAAAGTATATCCATGTTGTAGTAGGGTTTAACAAGTTAGTAGAGTAAGCTTATTATTTGTGAAAGTGTACCTTAAGTGTGTAGTTACGGTAGGAAGCTTTTTTGTATATATTTATGTGCAAACAGATGAAAAATTCCAACTGCCAAACGCCAAAGGAATCTCCGAAGGATAAGATGGTAAAAACTGCACCCTTCGTTGCCTTCCTTAACTTTTAGTAGATTATCCAGTCCCTCAAATTCACTTTGATGCCGAAAAACTAACTTGAGTCTTCTGACTTTTTCTTTAGGTTATTAAGTATCGTCAGATACTTTATCTGAATGTTCAAGGTGCCCGTTAATCTGTCTGTCTGTCTCTCAATCTGGAGTCCGACTGAGTGTTTTACTTTTCATAAGGTCAACTTCTTTAACATCTGTTTTCCATATGGGGTCCGAGGGTCCACGGGAAGGGTAAGTTCAAAAATAGTCGTCGGAATCAGTCACACCCCCTTGGCTTCACCCTCTATATAGCTCTTCCAGAAAAACTCATCTTTCCAGGAGATAGTTATAATCGAGCTCTTGTCAAAATTTCAATTCATTTTTGCCGATACTCCCAACGATACTTTCTTACTTGTTACATCCATTTGTCGTGGTTTATTTTTTTTTGTTGTCTTGTGTTCCACGTACTTACTTTATTATACCAATGTCATAAATCATACATACGGAACCTTTCTTAGAGTGGCGGAACTAGGATCGGTCCATAGGACGAAGGTCTTTATAATAATTACTTTTATTATTATTATAATAATAATTGTTATTATTATCAAAGAAGTCAGCAAGCTTATGAATTAACTAATACATTTCGGTCACTTAGTTCAAGTATACACTCGTCCTTATAGTGGCAAATATTTAATATTAAGATAGTCCAGAAGAAAAGTAGGTATAAACCAAAGTTTAATACATAATTTACTGAAACTTTGGAATGTGTTTAAGCACAATTTTAATTATGCCTTATGTAAAAATGCATTGAAAATATTTTGAAAAGAAATCCACTTTATTTCTTATACTTATTTTTAAATAATCTAGGTGATACGTATTTTTATTTTTTGTTAAAGACAATGGATTTATGTAATTTTTCACCTAAGGAATTAGAGTTTAGGTGAGGTTAAACAAAATTAATAAATACGTATACCCTGTTATAAACCAGTGTCTTCAGTTAGAATTTCGAAGAGTATTTGGGGGTATAAAGATTTTGCGTCCTTAATTCAATTCAAATGACAAGGTTATGAAAAATAATAAATAATTTCAGAGGAAATTCTGGGATTTCTACAAAAGAGAACTTTGATTAGACCATTGAAAAGTTATATCAAGTCACTACAAAAATTAATTAAACAGTTCTTTTCAAATGCCTTCAATATCTTTTAAGGTTTCGAAAACTTCTATGAGTCAGTGTTGGGTGAAATGAATCGGGCTTAATTTCTTAGGTGTGATGTGATTCATCAATCATCATCAATATCCAATGTCCTCTTTCTCTTTCCTCTAAAATCCATCCCAAACTATTGTACCCCTTACCATGCTCTAGCCCGTCGTCTTGCCATTGACACTTATAAGAAGGTGAAGGACTTAAAAAGATCCACTCACTTATCCCTTTTGTCCCTTTCTTTGTAATATACATAAGCCCCATTCAATAAGAACCACATTTATATTGCAATTGTTATCGTGATTTTAGGGAGGTGCACTCTACATCCTGGAGTCAATTCCTCCCTTGAATAGTTAAATGCTTTCATGATGAACTGTAAGCGTGTAAGAAAAGACATCCCATTTTTATGATTCTCAATAGAAAATATTCAAAATAATTTACTCTAAGAATTATAACAGACAAGAAATTTTCCTGTGATTGACAAGAAGACAGCCTAAAATTTCGATGTTATTGGTAGTACATGCTATTAAATGCATGTTGATGCAAACCATGACAAGAATTTTTTTTAAATGCAGCCTTACACAGCATTGCAGCAGTAATATTATTATGATAAAACGATGAAGGTCAACTTTTTAAAAGCACAATCGAACTTTGGACCAAAATCATAAGATGGGACTATACATGATGTTTTCCTTTTGCATACAATTGGGCAATTAGTATCGAATTGCGATGGATTTAGATCATAATATAGCAGAAATGAATTAGGTGTCAGAAATTTTGAAGGTCTTCATGATAATTAAAAGCCATTCGTGATCCACTTCTAGCCGACTCCAGTAATTTAGCAAAACCTTGCGTGAGCTAAGCTTCGGAGATAAAGTTGCCAGTAACCGGTATTTGCTGTCTGTCTGTCTATGTCTGTGACTGACTGAGAGTCTGAGATGTGAGAAATGTGATTTGATTGCAAGTTTAAACATTCAATAAAAATTCTATTTTCAAGTTAAACATTTCAATTGGAAATTTTTATGAGGTTTTATGAGATCAGTTTTTTAAATAAGGATTCCAGACAAAAATATTACTTAATAGTGAGGTAAAGAAGGCGGACCACCCAAGACAATGGGTTCACTTTAGTTATTATTAAGAGTAGATTACTATATGCTCTCTGTACTTCTCTGCAGGATATTATTTTCTCTGAAGAATTAATTAAACTCTTAATAAACTCACTGAGAGAGTCTCATCTACCCTACTTACAATTAATGAAAGGTATCGATTGGGATCATTAAGAAATCTGTAACGTGGAATTAAACAGGGTCAGCACGGAATGTTGTTTTCTGTGTTCATGTTCAATCTGGGATTGCTCTATATATTCTTGCCATTGCGGGATTAAGAAACTGACTTATTTCGGTTAGGATTCACGATATTGGATTGGGAATTGCACCTGTTTGACCTTACAGAAGAGTAGAATGACAAATAAAAACAGGTCAAGAGGTTCTTCAAAGAAATGCCGTGACCTGATTTTTGTACGTTTGATCGAGAGTTGTAACACTGACACAATTTTCGTGATCGAATCACATAAAAAACGACTAAACTGTGGTGATTCAAATGATTCAAGTGCAATTAGATATTATAATTATTATAATCTTGTGACATGTCATTGAACGCGAGATGATGTCTCAAACCCAATTTCTTTACAGAATGCGCAACAAAGGTTTATCACATTTCATGAGAAATATCTAACTTTATACATAAAACATTTTGCTTAAAGCGTAAGTTAAGGTAGAGCAAAACTTTCAGATTATGGTTTATGTTTGACTCGGATTATGACTCCAAGCACCCCGGAAGAACCAAGGTAAAACTCCTGGAGTTAAAATATATACATATCAGCCACATTTACTTGTGCATTTTAACATCTGCAATCTCCAACCACACCTTATTCTAAAACATGCCTTAATAACCTTATGATTATCGTAGGACAAGGAAACAGCCAGGTGTGGTGTCTTAGCTAGTAGTAAAGAAAGTGAAAGTTTCTTAAAAGTCTTTATCACCAACTTCCTCGATTTGGCTTCTTCAGTTTGTTACAACACTACTACAATATGCTAAAAATACACACATTCGGTTATTCCTGATTATAATCCATTAACCTGTGCAAGCCCTGTCTTTCACCTTTCTTAGGAGTCTTGAGGTAATTGATTTTGGCAATATTAAGAACTCTGTGGCCAAATGCCATTCTGGAATTTCTTAATGTATTATACAAATTATTATAATCAAGGTACAAGTAAGTGAAAGGAAATGCAATAAACCCCTACTGAAATAGAAAAGTCAGAACCAAAAAGTTTCGTGCAGTCCTTGCAGAGTTATTTCATAAACCGCATGCATATTATTATTATTGCATCTCCATATAACTCAAGAGTTTAGACACGAGTAGAGTGAGTCATTGCTCAATTAGTGAATTCAAACTGGGATATTTCGGATAGATTGCTAAATGTTTGACCGACATGGGATGGGACACACATGAATACTACTACTACTTCTCCTGTCCTGTCGTTATTACCACCGACACACATCACTGCACTTTTTAACTTTTACTGTATCAATGTATGTAGGTAGTAAAGCATATGTAATTCTAGAGAAAATGTTGTAAAAACATTGGTGCTCGTATAGATTGATTCTAAATAAATTATTTATATCGAGTAGATTGCATGCAAACCTTCAGTATCATTCCTTTTTTGAGACGCTTCTACTACTATTTGGAAAGTAAAAGTAGGTGACTGACCGACTTTAGTGACAATTGGCCTATGACTCTCATTACCGATTCTTCTTGTACCGATTTCAATCCATTGCATGGGATGACCCTTAATTCAATCCGAAGTAGGTTACTTTGCTCAATAAGTTTCTTTAATAATGCAAATAATCTATTGTCAATGAAGAAAGTAACAAATGACTTCGCTTGTCAGGATGTGTAATGCTTAAATAGTTACAAATTACTTTTTTTTAGAATTAGAACGTGAAAGTCGAAGGGTCTCAAGCTTTAATATAAGATACCCATTGTAAACCAGGTGTGGGCTGGTTTTCTAACATCGATATAGAAAGTACCCGAGTTTGTAAGAAACCTCAATATCCAAGGGAATTAATAAAAGCATGGAAAATTCGACCTACAAGAATTTGGAGAGAAGTAAAAGCCCCAAAGTGACACATAGTTGACGTGATAGGATTGCTCATTCTTTTGCAACTTACTTTCCCATCATCTAAAATTCGCTTCCTTAAATACCCCATGAAAAACCTCAATCCTAGTTGATAACGCTCATACAAGTAAAAGCAATCGATTCTATTCTAGTATACTGTGAAACTGATATTTCTGCCTATAAAAGAAAGTTTTTCATGCAATTCCCTCGTATTTCCTATTTGTTCATCCTTCCGCAAACTTCTATCATAAAATAAAGCAAAACCGCATTCTTTGCAAGAGAAGCTTTACTAAACAAAGACCTTTTCACTCTTCAAAAGCGTTTTAATTGATATCTCTTTTCTTCTCTGATCTGAACGATAGCACGCTCAACTTTTAAAATAAGTGCTGGGTTGGACATAAAATGAAATCAAGTTTTAAATAAAAAAACGAATTTGAAACATTTGAAACTACCATATAATAAATATTTTATCAATCTACCACCAAGTAGTAATAAAGTTTGACTTTTTAAATACCAACTGCTCTCCAGATAGAATTGCATACAAGAGTAATAATATATTATCCTATTGAATTCTACTACCCAAAGATATAAGATTCTATCCTAGTACCCGCATACCTAAACCACGAAATTCTTCACAAGGTCTTTATTGCTAACCAGAATTCTTCCACTTGAGAAAAGCATTTGATAAAAAAGTCCAAATCTGACGGCATTAGCATAACTGTCTTAGAAAATTTTTGGAATCCGGTCCAGTCAAACCTATACTTGTTCTTGTGGTAAATTCACTTCTCCAGTGTGAGACAAAACACACTTTTTTCCATTTCATTCATTCACATTATCATTCCACTCTATCATCCCAGGTAGTAGTATCCACTAGGAGTAACATCAAACCTTAAGGCGTCATAAGGGACAACTAATGTTTATGAAAACAATCAACAATAACATAGTACCTACTTGAGAAACAAAGCTGAATCGTGTAAAATGAAGCGTATTCACACATTGCAATCAAAACCTTCACTTTTTCCTACAAGTCGGGCAAAGAGGAATTTGATCCTTGTTGTCATCTCATTACTGCTTTCATTGTTTCCTTCGGCTCTTGGGGTTACTTTGACTTCTGATGGAATCCATAACAGTAGTAAGGGTGCTACTGATGCTACTACTTACGTTGGCAGTGGGGACAGAAACATTATTAATAGTACAACAACACCACCCCCAGAAACAAAGGGAAGAGCCCAACGCTCACCGACCTCAGGTTGGATATGGAAATCAGAAGTTGAGAATTCTAATGGAAAGTCAGAGTCTGAAGAGCCTTCAGATTTTTCACCTGTGGAGGTTCCAGGCAAAATAGAATCTTCATCAAGTTCCAGGAGTTTTGATACTCTGGGGAAACAAGTTCAAGAAGAGGCTGCTGCTTCTGCCTTTGGTATGCAAATTATCTTTTGTAAATCTTAAGATTTCTTAGTAGAATAGAGGAAACTAGTATTATTTCTCTTAGCCTGGTCTGGTTGAACTTTAATAACGCGTTATTACTTTTCGGCCTTTGAGTTTGCCAAGCCAGACAGCTCATTATTTGTAATTAAATCAGTTCTCATTAAATCCAGAACACTTTCCTTTGGCCAAAAGGCTTGTCCAGTCAAAAAGGCTTGGAAAGAATGTGATCCTACACGACTGACCCTTCTTATTCCAATGCATTGCTTGAATCGGGTTTATTATTCAAAAGTATTTGCAACGAGATCTATATCCATGCAAGCAAATGCATCTAATTGCTGATACATGACATACTACATGAGGATCTTTGTAGAACTTTGGGATTTTTTGTCTGATGCTACCACCCTGAAGTAGCGATATAGACTTGTTGTATAAGCTTAACAAGCTCACGTCATGATGTATGTACTCACAGTCAGATTTTGAAAGACTTGTTACACTGGGAATGGAAAATGTTTGTTTTTTAGAACTGTTGCAATTGTTTAGATATTAAAATTTCAAATTATTAAGAAATTGACGAGCTCAAGAGAAGAAAAAAAATCATTTTATGCAAAATCATTTTAATTGCTTTTAAGTTCAAACAGACTAATATAAACTCCTGTTTCACATCAGTTTGGTATTTCTTTCAAGTTAGAATGAGAACAATGGCTTATAGTACCAGTTATAGTTGTAGTAGTAGTAGCTGTGATAATTTTTTAGTTACATTAAACTACCAAGTTTACAATTACAATGCAAAGAAGTTAAGGAAATTAACGAATCTTTAACCTTAAAATCACGTAATCATTAAAGTATTTACGACTTGGGCGAGTTTTACTTTAAGAGATCAAATAACAGAGTACATGATACGATACTCCCTCCGCATATAAAACGCAATTTTAGATAAAAAGAGTTAGAATTAATGTATTCATTTAAAATTCAACATCAACTCTTCCTCACCAACTTTTACCAGTTACACTACTACCACCGCCCATTAACTTTTCACATATTTAAACAAAAAAAAGCTAAAAAAGTACTCCTCTGATCTAATTAGCAAACATGGCTAATTAAAAGTGTTAGAATTAATTAGCATTAATAATGAGAGTTTTGAAAAAGTTGAGGGCTCTCTACATTACGAAATAATCATTCGTAGTTAGTTATTAGCCCATTCTGAAATTTTCATACAATTAACATTATATCATATCACTAGAGCCATTCCCAGCCAGCAGTCTCATTATATTACTTGAATCTCTCTAATTAAGGTAAAATCTACAAAGAATTGAATAAATAGTTGAACTTATTAGCTCGTTTTTGTACAATTTCTTCTCGTTATAATTGATATATTTACCTAGTGTTTAAGAGATGAGCAAAATGAACTGAAAATGAAAATTATAAACTAAATTGATTACATAGATAAAATATACATATGATGAGATGAGATAAAAGTAAGACAGAGTGTTTCTTTCTTTTTTACTTAAAAACCTTCTTAATTCTTAAAGGAGTAACAACTATGCAATAGTCACAAAAAACTACAAGTTTACTCTCTGGAGTTATTAAGAATTAAGAACTTGTTCTTTTTAAACCTGCTAATTTTCGCATAAATGGGGAAACTTGATTTTCCAATCTGAAAAACAATTTATGCTGTCACGCAATTTGCTCTTCCTATACTCAATAGTTGGAATTTGGAATAGTGAACATGAAAGTAATATCTTTGGGTTTTGTTTTCTATCTAGGTATGGGCATAATATTATAAGCACTTCTAATCGACTTTTAGGTAGAACGGCTATTTATTGAGGAAATTAATTATCTTCGTTTTAAATGAAGCATTTCATTTCAACCCGTTGGAATGCATTCGTTAGGTAAACATGCAATGAGTATAATGTTGTTGTGCTAATGTAACCTTAGCTGTTCCGGATAATTTGGTGCATTTTTCTCCCTCTGTAATAGTAACTGTACATTTTATGAGTATTATGAATGTTTGATTAAACATTTATAGAAATTATCGAGCCTCGAGGATTTTTCACATTTTTGGACTTCACAACCTCTCCAGTTCCCTCAGTCACACCTCCAACAGCTCCTACTGTCCCTTCAACCACACTGAGCAATGTTTGTGTCTGTGTGCCATATTATCAATGCAAGGAATCGCAGGTAGGTATTTCATTTTCAGTTATTTACTTAAGACACACACCCTTATAGCAGTCCCTTAGGACGTTCGTTTAAAAGGTTTGATTAGTGCTATTGGATTTAAGCATGTAGGTTTCTAGTAAAACTGTGTTGGTATAATGGAATAAGGTTTAAGGTTTGTTTGCTTAAATCTGCTTGAGTACATTTGTACGTGATTTTGTAGCTCAGTAAATAAATAAATAAATAACCAAAGTTAAATCTCAAGATAATTAAGAATTCTGCACAAAGCCTTGTACAATACACAAATCCTCCTTTATCTCATTATTCTTCTTTTTCGGTATTCATACATTTATATGGGAAGGAAGGATAATTTACTACCATTGTAATACAAGAAGTACTCATTAGTCAACACATTTTTGGACTAACCCATTATTTTCTTCTTATTTCTTGATTTACTGTGAAACTGCCAAATTTTCACCTTCTGAGTGCATGAAATCCTCACCCATGCTTGCAGAGACAAGACGAACTTAATTAAATAAATATTACAGATTTAATTTTTAATTGGCCTCAATCAGGTAGTTACGGATGGGTCTGGGATAATTGACATAAGACATGGTTGGGGTTGTCAATCCGTACTCGAAGTTTGTTGCCGATCTCCACTTCCAACAGCAGTAACTACAGTAGGACCAACATCCGTTTCTCCAGCGACTGCCATACCTGGATTCGTACCCCAATGTGGAACTCTCAATCCAAACGGGATCAACGCACGAATCCTTGGATTCAAGGTAAGAAAACATTATCTGTTTGTTATTAAACAGGTCGAACATGTGATACACACACGTATGATCAGTTAAGATCAATCAGACAAAGGGGGTTGAACTCGTTATCTGTTAAAACTAGGTAATTTAACCCTTTAGCATGGATCATGGCTTATCTTGATCTTTTGCTTATTTGTCACCGAAATTTGATACGATTCACATAATATATAAATCCCTTGTAGACTACAGCTACTACTACCAAACCAATATGTATCTTGAATTCGATCTCAAAATATTTCATGTGATTCCATTGTCTCAAAAAATGGACCCGTATCATCATCATCCTCATCCCATTTCACTCCATATTATTTTTGTGCAACTATTTTATTCCTACTCTTTTTACTCTAAAGCCTTGTTTTTGTAGAAGGCTGAAGAGTTGAAATGTTGAAGGAAATACCGTGTGGGCTTTTTTTATTTTGAAGAAAATATGAGAAAGCTGAGCATCTTTGACACAATACAAAATATCTGCATTAAGAAAAGGTACTAATGATAAGTGGTTGAGTTTGATGGGAATGAGACATCATGCTGAGAAACTGAAACTATCATTCAAGTAATAAATCTGATGGAGCAGATTTCTTAAATTTTACAGATTAAACGAAACGGGGGTTAAGAAGGAACGACTTATGTGGCATTTGTGTGATCTCACAAATAATTGCATGTAAATCCCAGCGGGTACTATTTACCGTGTCTGCTTGCAAGCAGATGTGTGCTTGTTGTATTCTATCTGTATGTATTATTTTTTGAAGTTTCTGGTGATGCTGCTGCTGTTGTTCATTGCTACAGAAAGAAAAAACCAGCAGCGCATAAATTATAATTAAAAATTGCAAGTCTACTTCAGTCTAATAGAGATTAAGATCTTCACGAAGTGATCAGACTTGTTGAGAGAAAAGGAACCTGGACTATTGCTTTGCACTTAAAACTTGTACTCTCTCTCTATGAGGTAATAACATTAGATATAGAAATAATGTTATACCCTAAGATAATAAGGTCTCATATGCATGAAGTAATTAAAGTAGAAGTAAGAATTTATTTATCTCAAGTACTCGACAAGACAAACATATGCATTCTTCAAGATGATGGAAAGCTTAATGAAGCAATTTCACCCTTGAGAATCTCAACGAGAAGTCATGCTTTGCATAATTTTAATGCATCACAATCTGGTGCACTTTTTAAAAACTTGTTGGAGAAATTCTTGCCAATAGATAAATACCTTTTAGCACAGGTAGGGATGATGATGATAGTCTTGATTTCCCTAGGACTTACGTAGGCATTCTCTTATATCGCTTATATAAGCAAACAAAGAAATCCGAGCAGGGTGAGTTTTAGGATTCGATGACTTTTTCTCAAGAACTGGGTCCTTTTTCATATCATAATGATAAAATTTGCAAGTCTTCAACTTGTCAAACTGTCTTTCAGTCAGTTCTTCACGATTACTAGTTCGCATGCAATTTTGCTTCCCACACGTAACAACTATGTTTGAGGAGATTTGGTAGATTATATTATTCTTGGAATGAATATCCCAGTTCAGCTCAGATTTCAGAATGAATGATGTGATTAAGATGAAAAAATGGTTTAAATCATATACTCACTTCTGTAAGTAGGTTATATAATTGACCCTTTAGAAAGAGGCATAAATTCTGTATTCCGCTTGCTAGTCATTAGGATCGTTTAACCTAGAGCAAACTAGATTCCCAGAAATATTGGAAAAAATTAAGGACTTTTACCCACCTTGATATATTTGTTGGTTTGGGGCACTTCTTGGTAGATTTTTATGCTACAGAAATCCTATCATTTGCAGAAATTAGAGAATGTGAGCTACTCGAATAAGTGGCTGTAGGTACAACTCAATATTTATTAAGGTACTTGTTATCTCTTTTTTGAATGGCAAGCACAAAGTAATGGAATGCTGTAAGGAATTTAGCAAGTAAATGGGAAATTCTGTAATATGTTATCATAATAATGTCATGTTATAAAGGATCTGTTTGCTTTTGCTTGGAGTGCAGAAATAAGACGGGGAAAATCACATCGAGATGATTCAACACTCTGGATTATCTTTTGTATCTTTCTGCAACCAGATTTTTCATTCAAACCTTCAAAAGCCTTACCTTAACACTTTAAACCTTACAAGTTAATGAGTATCAATATAAATATGTTGAATTGGTAGTAGTGGTGTGTGGTGATGATGATCACAATGGTATGCACGCATAAGGTACTTAAGGTACTTGTGTTAAGTACAAATTGCAATCGTAAATCGTTTTCATAACAGGCTTTTTTACTTTTTTGACAGGATTCCGAGACTCAATTCGGGGAGTACCCTTGGATGGCCGCTGTGTTGGAATCAAAGTACATTCGTGGCAAATGGGTTCTTCAATTTCTTTGTGGAGCAACGTTAATTACAAACAGGGTTGTTGTTACAGCAGCCCATTGTGTTAAAGGGTATGTATATTATATGAAAAATGTAATAAGAATAAAATCCCTTTAATATATGATACCCTTTCAAATATTCTTTCCCGAATTTCCTCACACATATATATGAAAAATCGAGAATTACTACCTATTCTTTCATTTACATCATTACATCTATTATATTATAATATACCTTTAATATGTTTTGTTTTGAGGTAACTGAAATTCCTAAGGGAATTGCAATACAATAAATCTGAATGGAATTTTTGAACGACAGATTTCCAATTCATTCCCCTGTCTTATTATTATTATTGCTATTATTGCTATTATTTTGTTATGAAAGAGAAGTATGCAAAATTAGGTGTGTGATGACCGTTAAAATGATAAACGATTAGGCAAGCTTATGAAGATTTGTTGGGTCGGGTTGTTTTATATTTTTTATAGTCTTGACTCTTGAGTGAGTTAGTTGACTTATTGTTTGAAAAAGCTATTAAGTATATGAAATAGAGAGGAATCAAGTCACTCAGGAATGAATGGATTGTTTCAAAATATTACTATTAAAGTGGTGATAAAAGAAAAGCTGCATAATATTCTATTAGCAATATAATCCCGTATATATCTTATGTAATGTATCTGTTTAAAATGATTTTAAAAACTGAGGCCTTTTATACTTGGGATGTTCAGGATGGGGTACTTATTAATCTAACGTCTTGAGAAAAAAGAGATAAAAAAGGCTCCATAAAAATAGCACGAAGTCACTCGTGCGTGACATTAAATTGGTGTTGCAAATTTGTTCACGGTGTATCTAACATTATGATTACCTTTGGTTACACTTAACACTTTTGTCGGCTTGTTTATCATAAACCAAAGAATTATCCCTTGGCTTTTTTATTGCTTATTGAAATGTAAATGTGAACCTACCCCCTTTGGAAATCCTTTTGTTTGGGGGCGTTTCTTGACGAAATTGAAAACTAATAAAAACTAAAATTGTTTTTGTTTACATCCCATTCAGTTTCATTGTACATTTTTCTCTTACATAATATTAGTCTTATTATTATTACTATTATTTAAATGTACATATTTGTTTTTACTTACAACCGAATTGACTAATGTCATGTGTAGTTTATCTTTTGTATCATGTTTTATTTTATTTTATACAGAAAGAGAGCTGGCCATTTGATTATACGCTTGGGAGAATGGGACACACAGACCACAAATGAGTTTTACTCCTATGAGGTATAACTTTTTATGAAGTAATAGAGGAATTCATGCCTTTTTTTAATTCCTTTTCATAGGAATTTTATTCAACTTGTTTTATTTTAAACCACATTGTTTTTGTTTTTTTCATTACTTTTTACTTACAGGATATAAAAGTATGGGACATTGTTGTACACCCGAAGTTTTACAGTGGGGGTCTGTACAATGACATTGCCCTAGTTTTCTTAAAAACCTCAGTAGTTTTGGCTCCGCACATTGACACCATTTGTCTACCTGAGATTACTCCGCAATATGACGCTACTGCATGTTGGGCAACCGGTTGGGGAAAGAATGCATTTGGTAAGTAAATCTACCTGCCGAGTTGGGTGCAGAAGATAGATACTTTATTACACCATATGCTAAATTGCTTTTGATTCAAATTCATACATAGTGGTAGTTTACCTATTAAATTAACATTGGCTTTAGGTTAGATAATGTGCTAGGAGAAATATATTACCCTTAAATTTCGTGAACACAATCTCACTTAATCTTCCATAACAAGATCTCTATCACGTTATTGCCGTAATTGAATCAAATCTTTAAGCAGTATCACGAATGTAATAAAAACTAATCAAGATCGCATGCATCTCAGTACCTTCGACCTTTTCTTCCAAGTTTTTTTCTCATACAAATCAGTCTTGATTTTGTGACTACGACCACATCATATCACAATCTCACAACCTTGAATTTACAACCCAATTGGTTTTGTAATATTTATGATGAATTGCGTATTGTTATTAATTTATCAAGTCTAGTTATCATTTTATGCCTTTACACTTACCACATTTTTTGGATTTAACTTTTTTAGGCCCTGCAGGTCAATACCAAGCTATTTTGAGGGAAGTTGAACTTGGAATTTCGCCAAATGACGTGTGCCAAAGAGCTTTGAGAGGAACAAATCTCGGACCAAAGTTTAATTTGCATGACAGTTTCATTTGTGCTGGGGGACTCAAAGATCTTGACACTTGTGTTGGAGATGGGGGTGGACCTTTGGTATGCCCAAGTCTAGTCGATCCATGGCGTTATGTTCTTGTTGGGATTGTCTCTTGGGGTGTCAACTGTGGGACTTACGGTGTACCAGGGGTGTATGTCAATGTACCGAAGTTCAGGGGGTGGATTGACACAGAGATAATAAAAAGGATTCCTACTTACACCCCGTCTAAGTGGACTATTGTCGGTTCTGGTACGAAGGGTTCAGGGCCTCAACAGAGTGGGTGACGACCGTCCAGGGTCTTTGGTCAAAAATCTAACTATCAAACCCGGAAGTATTAACAATAATAATAGGAATAGGAATAATAGCTCGCCAAATATACAACTAGGTTCTACAAAAATTGGTGGACAACAGGATCAGGATGGATCGCAGAATCATTGCTATAAATTTCATATTAGCAACATCGACACTATAACAATGTCTCTAATTTGTAGTTTAATTTTGAAGACGAATATAACATGATGATAAGAGAGAGTCTAGAGATATTTGCTTCCAGTTTATAAGCCCATGTAAAGTTTCTTTGAATGCTTTTGTGCAGGTTAAAAGTTCCTATCTTCCTAGTTATTTTAGTCTTTTATAATACCAGTTGATTCATTGGCATTTTAACACTGGATTACTTACCAAAATTCTTAAAAATAAGTATTAAATGTATTTACAATGCACCAGCTAAATATACAAATGAAAGGTTTTTTCTTGAAAAGCACTATACTTATGACATGTTTAAAAATATTTCTTCCAGAAATAAAGCTTATCATTATAGATTGTAGTTCTTACCTGTAAGCATAAATAGACCTACCATCACCATTCATGTTTGTATTATAAAATGTAGAAGTAAGAAGTGGTGTAAATTAGATGTCAGGGGTAGATTTTTTTCCTGAAGAAGACGGTACCCAAGTGGCTGATAAAATATTACCCTTTTCTCCTTGTCTTAAAACAGAAGGGGAAAAGGGTTAAGAGTTCACCAAGGTCTCCTTGTTTACCTTGATTTTTTACCGAAAAACTTTGATTGGAATTCCATTGAGACTCCAACTAAACTCATCTTCAGCAATCTTGTATTTTATTTTAGTACAACCCCACCAAACACACATTCGCCTTGTATGTATATTATTATAAATGTATATTATCATGAAAGTAAAAACTTAAGCTTACCAGACCAGAATACTGCTTGGTACCAGAGTTTCAAATCCCTCCTTTAATAAATGAAGACTAGATCTGCTTTTCGGTAACCATAAATGTTGGATTTGTCTTTTATATTTGATGTAGTCTAAGAAGGCGCTACTAAAAAAATTAAAATACACTTATTAAAAGTGAACAGGTAAAGACAAGGATGGAGTCTCACAAGGCATTTTATGAATGAAAATCTCATTGTTAATCTTGCTCAGCTACGTAGGCTAAGAATATCTTCATAGCTTCCAGCATATCTTCCAAGTTGAATGCAGCGTCCTTTCTAACCAGAACCAGGAATAGAGATTCTCGGCTGACAATGAATGGGAATTCTAATTCTCATGAGCTGGTCTTCTGTGGAACAGTCTGTCAAACAATAAACTTGGAAAACTAATAGCAGCTTCATTAATTGTTTTGCTGATTCGATTATATCAGAATTTCATTTATTACTTTAGTAAGTCCCTAAAAGATCTCGCAAGAATTGTTTTAAAAAATTAAGTTTCATATCATTTGGGTCAAATGTCTTTTATGTTATTTTAAATTGATGTCAAGCTGATGACCGTTGATATTTCTACATTTATATGGCTTCGTGTATTTAAAGTAAGCGTTTTTACAAAGTCATAGGCCTCTTGATCACCAGACATGCATACCTCCAGCCAATGCATGTCATATGAATGAAAAGATGAGATGAAAAATCCCTAAATAAGTCAGTACTTCTAGTTAATTGTTATACAGTCGATTTGAACACAAATTAAATGCAAGAAGAAATTGGTACAATAAAACAATGTGAACCCCCAAAAACGAAGCGCTGGGCCAGAGTTCCCATTTAGAAGAAGTAAGGGGGTCAACACCACCTATAGAGGTGTGGACGGAAATTTTAAAAAGAATCGATTTTGAAATAAGCCGATTGCTACATAAATAATGGAATCAATTTGTATTAAATACAAAGCTATGCAGAAGTGGTCGTCTCATCAACCTATCGTTATAAAGCAGACGTTAATCCACCATTTTTTTTTAAATTTACAAAGTTATACAATTGATATATGTGTGGTGAATGCACCTATTATTGATTAGTTGAAGAAGGTTCACACCATGGTTTCTTTCTATTCCTACTTTTCTATTGATACCCTATTGTATTTGTATTTGTATAGTTATTAATGGAAGACTTTTCATGATTTTCTAAGAAATTTACAGGTTTTCTATACACTGTTTCATACACAGTATAATTGAAGTGTATAATACTAGTACCAAAAATACCAATGATATTTTCATAAAAAGCCACCCTATGCAAGAAATATGTTCTTTGCCTACGAAAATTTTTAATTTTGATGAAACTTGTATCTTTGGTAAAAATATTAATTTCTTCAACAGGTCAGGTTTGCCTCGCCTTCATGTATCCCAAATCCCAATGCACTTCTCAGCAGGTGAAAGGCAACCTCTGGAGATTTTAGAGAAGGAAATCATAAACTGTGAGTGACCGACTGTGAGTAGTTCCATTTATCAGAGAATGGTCAGATTCATACGTCAGATCATCTTGTCATTACACACAACCCAAAATATTTTGAAGGGACTATCTCATATTATTTTGTAATCTATCTCCAAAATATTCCTAGCACCTAAATCATTATACATACTGCCACCCTTAAAAACGAATCAACTTATATCTCTGATTCATTCATTGGAGAACTATGTTTCCAAATTTAGTAGACAAAGTTTAAAAGCGAGAAAACAAAGCATGCTTAGTACATTTTTTAGGTCATTTGGCTTAGCCATTTGCACCTACCTCCATCCTATCCAATATTTCCCAAAGATCTCAAGTTCTTCGGAGAAATTGCCGTAATAATAATTGTATAGCTCGACAGCTCTAGTCACTCTTGTAGTAAAAATGCGGAAAAAAGTTAATGAAAGAAGTCGGAATTAGTTTGGTTTGGTATAATGTGTGTCCATAGTGTGGACCTAAATTAAATATCTTGATACGCACTCTATATGTGCAACTACCTTCGTATTAGGGACACTGTATGTGAGAGCTTTTAAGCTCTAGGCCTTATAGCTTTACGTATTCCCTGTAATATAATAAGTCTATGGTGTACCCCATCCAAGTAGATGTTAACAGGCTGTAAAAATTCGTAATAACGATGATTTAAGAAGCAATGAGAAAAAAAGGGAATAACATTATATTATTATTATTACCAAGTGGTTGTTGAGAATTCCTAGAGAAGAAAGATTGCTTCCGGTCTACATAGAAGTGAACTGGGTGAGAACACAATCCTTCTTTTTGTAAACATACCGAACATGCCTACTTACTTCATGCATATACTTGATAATAATATTGTTGAGATATATAGGGAGTCTCTAATAAAGGACTAGTTGAGTCTGATACACAAGAATACGTATGACCACACAAGGGATGGGCACTTAAGTTGCCTACAAGGGAATTACCTCTTGTAATATGAAATTCCTTAACCCATGCAATTGTATCTGAGCACTGTTACTGATGATCATGAAGATGAGTGTCCTTAAGAAGTAGTTAGTGTTGGCTACTTTTTACCACTTCGTAGGTACCCATTATACCATGGCATTGTGTGTACATGTTTATGTAACACAATTACAAGTATTATTATTTCATAATATACATCTCGATGAAGAAGGAAGACTCCTTCAAGGTAGGTTTCATATTTTTTAGCGTTTATGAGTAAAAATGAATGGTCTTTGTTGTAAAAAGAGAGAAGAATTGTGTATGAGAAGATGGGTTTTATGCTTTAATTGCGTTCTTTGTACCTATACTCATGAAGAACAATTTTATTTGTTTCGGTAAATCAAAATTAAATTGGTTTGAAAGAATTGGCATCTAATGGAAATCTACCTAAATTGGAAAGCTAAAAGGCATCACTTAATAAATTGTAATTCATTTTGCATATTTTTAAAAGCAAAATGTTACAGGTTAAAATTTGAAGAGTGTTAGCACAACGTAAGTTTTTAATTCGATCTTTTTGTAAAATTTGAATCATTTATTATTAAATATTGTCCGGATATTCCATTCCAAAATTGTACATAGTGCAACAAAAGGAAGAATAGTTCTTCAAGACAGACATTCAAGTATTTTGAAATGACTTTAAGAGCTACATGGCTCTGGACACCTAAACCCTTAAGAATAAAATATGTTCAATCTAGGGTACTTCTTTTCAAAATTTATCCCTAATATTATACCATTTAAATAGGGCTGTTTTGAGGGGAACCGCATAGGCACATAGAAACTTGAACAGTTATTATTCTAACTCGAGTCCAGGAGCTAAGTTTGACCATTTACTGACCTAATTTTATTCCAACTGTACCAACATGTCATATTGCTCTCGCTCTGAATATTTTCATTTATTAAATCAAAGTCGGTCTAATTTGGTAAAACCAATTAAAATTTAAGGCCCTTTTGGCACACCGCGCTCAATAAAGCAAGAAAGAAGATGCGAGACATTTGGAACTAGGAGCATGCGGTATTTGACCTATATTTGAATATGAATAAATTACCCAAGGGGCCCGTGGCCAGCTCGGGCTACAAGTAAAGCCTACTTCACATACACCTGCCTCCACTTGACCTATTCTAATTAAAGGGATCAACAAAAGTTGAATAATTAATTGGCTTCATTAATACCCCTCTAAGATCAAGGCATCAAGTACCCGCTGCTCTTTGTATGATGATGAGGATGAGAGTAAAAGCGTGTCAGTCCGATCGGTCAAAACTTTGTACATAGAAACACAGAAATGAATTCATGATTTTGTTATAATAAGCCTACTTTCTTGATACAACTCATATACAAGTAGAACGGTAAAATTTTAAGGAGAATCGTAAATTGTAAGCCGTCTTTTACAAGTTACTTCACTGTCTTGATTAAAGTTTTTCATGTTACACTTATTATCTTCAAAAACTGTGCACTACTACTACAAGTACAAGCCAACCAAAGATAAAATGAACGGTATGTATATATAATCTCTACACTGATGAGAATAATGTAACTTTACAATTTCAAAAGTAAAGAAAGGCTGACAATATCTTTTGATTTTTTGTATAAAATAAAGAGGCTCGTGATGAGATGAGTTTTGTATAATATTATATGTAAATGGACTGATACTGATATTCATTCATTCCTTCTACTATGATTTCTAGCCACGTTTCTCGAGTTAACCCTTATTCGACGGAGCGGTTGACATTTGTCACATTTCGTATTTAAATCCCAATATAATGGACAGTATAGGATACA